>CM046474.1:30585180-30714452 GCA_025506415.1 Flaveria robusta | reverse complement strand
TTAGAGCATTTATATCTTATTTTTTCTTTTTAGTTTTATATTTTTTTTCTTTTTTATTTTTACTTGAATAAATTTTTTATATCTTAAGCATTATTTTGTTTCTCTTTTTCGTTCGCAATCACTTTCAAAAATATTAAAAAATTATAAGTAGTGAATAATGTCTTATCATATATAAAGATGAACATAAATATTTTTTATACTATAATCATTTCATATAATATAAAAAATTATATTCATTAAAATATAAGAAACAAGATGTGAATCCTTTTAGATAATAATAGTATTCCATCAAGATGAAAAGAGACAGCACAAAAATATTACTGATAAATAAAATAAAAAAAACTGCTTTTATTACCTTTATCGCTAGAAAAAAAAAATGCTACAACCTTCTCCTGTTTAATTTTATAAACAAATAAATAAATAGTTTATACCCTCTAAATTCTCTCAAACGAAATAGACTTGTTTGAGTGGGAGACGACTGAACTAATAAAACAGAGAAAAACAGTGTTAGCATATTATCAGGGCCTTTAATGTATACTATCCATACTATAAGGGCTAAAGTGTACTAATTTGTAACTTGCCACAGCATCAAAATTCTCATCTCCGGCCCTCCGCCACTATCTGCCACCGATAACCACCGCTTCCGCCACCAGGTTCCTCTTCATCTCTCTATAAGTAGATGTATATGTGTGTTCATTGTAAAATGTAATGGAAGTCAACGTGTAACTCATTATATGTTAACGATTGAAGTCAAATTACAACATATTGTTCGAATCGATTAGGTTTATTTTAACATTTCGATTCTCTTAGTTGTTATCAGTTTGATTACTGTATCTCGATTTCATCCTGGTATATGCACAATTTATATTGTTAGTTTTATTGACGATGATGACGAAGTTATCTTCTGCAGCTTGAAGATTGAAGAACTGTAGAAAATTCGATGGTTATATAGAATATCACGATGAGAGAAGTGGTAAATCAGTTTATTTTCTTGTTGATCTGAAGATTTATTGCTTCTTTTATCTTTTAACCTATGTTGAAGTTGAAAAATCCCTAATTATCTTCGTCAAATTTTCCCCTTTTCTGCTTTTTATTTTTTAGGATGAGCAGGTAACGAAAACTTTGAAGAAGATACATGCTTTGAGAGAGGAGGCTGAGAAGGCAGGTGCTACTGCTAATGTACAGAGATTGCTTTCACTTCTAGAGACATTAAAGGTATAATTCACAGAGATTTCTTGTACTTTTGAAGTTATCAAACAATTTATTATTGGTTTTCTTATGTATGACTTATGAGTCCTGGTTGTAATGAGGGAGGATATAAAGCTGAAATAGTTCTATTTTGGTTTGTACACGAAGTGAATGTGCCTTTTCGATGGCAAGGCTTTCCGTTTACTGCAATTAGGTGCTAAATCATTTGTAAAATGCCATTTAGGTTCTCGAGAAGCAAGAAGCAGAAGTTGAATTAAAGTTCAATGAAGAATATTCTAGATTGCAATCAGAGGTCAATGAGTTGGAAGACATGATACAGGGCAACGAGCATGGAGGGAATTCTGCCCAGGGTGTTGATCGTTTGTTGGCTAATGCTATTGACAGACTGAATTTAGCAAAAACGGTATTGCATATGTTTCTTTCAAATAGTTTTTGACCTGTTGGACAAATACATAGAATAGGCGTGTTGATATGTATGTGATCTTTTATGATCTAGCCTAAGAGTGTCATGTTTATAATCAGCACAAACATTTTTTTATATAAAACGAACAAGTTAGGGTATGGGCTTATTTATTAAATCTGAACATAATCTGATTAAGGGTTTAAAAAGAAGCATATTGACTTTCAAATTTTGCACTGTTAGTGTGTACAAACACGCACATACATGTGCAGGTAGATGCTTATATATGCACCTTGGATATACAAAATGAAAACATTTTATTCAGAAGCATATTGTATCATGTACATAGCCAGACCAAAAAGGTGTTGTATATAGATTGTACGTATAATAGCACTTTATAGGGGCTCTATGTATAGAATTTGATCACATTGAACATGGATACCTCTAGACTATGGCAGTAACAATTAAGTACATAGCTAGTCTAATACACAGCACAAGCTAAGGACGGGGAACAACCTTTAGCTTGGATCGTAAACAGAGGTATTTAGGACTTAGCAACAACTTTGTAAAGATGTCAACAATTTGATAATATGTCGATATTAGTGCACACAAATATTAACCTTTTCTCCATTAAAATGAAAATCAACTTCATCATGTTTTTTTTGGGCATGGAAGATAGGATTACCAAAGAGGTAGGTTGCACCTAAGCTGTCACACCACAGGGTAGGAGAGTTGAAGTTGCACCAACACCGAGTTCACAAAGAAGAGCATCAAACATAGTAGAGGAATGAGAAACTGTGAGTTGTTTGCAGGATGTCCTTCGTATAAGGTTGGGCACCTCATGACTTTGAACATCTCATGCCTTGTGAAACTAATTGGAGTCCACAAACAAAGTTGGTTGTTGGCATAACATGTAGAGTAAGGGATCAAGATTTGGTCATTGTGATGGAATGTGTGTCAATACCATATTGTTCTATGTACCATATAGTGTGTTTTAAGTAGACATTCTATCAAATTGGCAACCATAGCCACGACCATGGTTGTTACCTCAAGAATTCCCTCAATGGTGATTGCCATTGCTGTTGTTATTGGGTTGATGGTGACCACAGAAGTCTTCGGAACCTGTTGAGGTAGCAGGTATAAACTGAAAACTGAGCTGAGTAGGAACGTCTAAAAGCTGAGATTATTGCAAGGGGAATCCAGAAGCTGTAGATGATGTGGTTGAAAGCTCTTGTAGTAGCACATGGAGTTCACTAAATGCAGTTGGGGAATTGGCGGGCAATGATGGTAGATTAAAGACCATTGTCTTCTTCATGAAGACTGGAGATGACAAGCATAACGAGGTCTATACTCTTAACTGGGTCACCAATGGTGGAAAAGGCATTTGCTTGTACCCTTGAGTGCAATTAAGAGAAGCAGATGGGGGTTCATCACCTTCCATCTCATCTTGATTTTTGAAGTTTGTCTTTAGGACTATGCTATGGAAGATGTGAGGAGCATAGGTCTGTCCTAGGACAAGCCAAAGATCGTTTGCACTTGTACCATGGACATGCTGAAAAGAAGTTTCTTAGATGGTAGAGATAAGTAACATACAAATTTGTGCGGGATTGGAATCTGGAGCGGATAAATAGGCTTCTCCTTTTGTGCCTATGAGGATTTGGTTGGCGTCGGATGTTGAAACAAGCAAGGGATTGTTCCGTCCACATATCCGAATAAGTAATTGGTGACAGTTTAGTAGGGGATAAAGCAAAGCAAACTTGTGGGAGTTGTGAGCAGTGTTCTTGCTTGATAAAGGTGGGGAATTAAAGCCCTGGTGATGAGGGATTTAAATGTAAGTTGGTCTAAATCGGGTCTTCTAGCGGCCGATGGTGGATGAAATCTGAAAGAGGTCTGAGCCGGCAGACTAAGGTGGTGTTGTTGGTGGTGATGGCAAACACATGGTGAAAAAGAAAAAAAAGACGGTGGAAAATCAATTTTCCAGCCAAATCCCTTGGCGTGACGCATGGGTGATGGATGTCAGGCAATGGGTGTTAATTACCAACTTTGTGGCAGCATCATAAGTGAACATATTGTACATATAATAGGGTTACATATGTAGTTTGAAATTACACATTAGTACATTACAAACATCTGCATAACTAGATTAATAACATTTGAAATTTACTTATGCTTTTACTTGTGCCATGGTTTTTATTGTGAAAGATTCTCATTCCGCTCTTATTATGCAGGCTCTTGCCTTAAAACTAAGGGAAATCACATCATTGAAGCGCCAGCATGATGACGTGCCAACACAAGCAGAACTCATCCAGTAAGCTTTCAAAATCTTTTTGTACTATTATTTTCTTAATATGCAGAATCCTTGTAAGATATAGAAAACCATCAACATTATATATTAATTTTGTTGGTTCAGGCCCCTATTTAAATCACACACTCCACACACTAATTTGTTTGTAACGTAAATGTGAAGAAGGTTGAAAGTAAATATATCTTGAATAAAAGATCAAAGGCTAGTACTTTATTCAACAAGGCAAATGGCTATAAATAGCCTTATAGAAAACACATGGGTGCATCAAAATAACAATAAATTACTACCTACTCAATTTACCTAAAGATTCGGTACAAACCGTGACCCACTCTTCTACCCAATTCACCCAGATGAATCGGTCAAACATAATCCCAAGTGTAACTATTAAAATTATAATAAAACGTGAATTATATGGATATATTCTGCTGCAAGTTTTAAGCTAAATCTGACCCGTATCCAAAACCCACAGCCCTTGAACCCATGACCCGTGAACGAAATCCGATTAACCCAACAATTTTAAATATGAAAAGAATTACGTCTACACTGCAGGTATGAACGACGGTTTTCAGAACTTAATGTTCACATCCAGGTACAGCCAGATATTTATCTTTATGATCAATGCATCGTTTCCCGAGTCCTTATGATCAACTCTTTTGTTTGTTGGAAAGCTTAGACAAACCCGTAATACTATGCTACCTATAACGCTTTGTTGAAATAAAAGAACTGATGCTGAAAGAAACATCCTTATTAAACTCTTTAAGTTCCCAGGTAAATAAACCTATATTTCTGCTTTGACTTTTCAAACTTAGATCTATGGTTATCTCTTCTTCTTTCAACAGATCCATGATGCACTTAACAGTCCTGCTGGCCGTGCAACATTAACTAGTTCCATGGATGGAATTTCAAAGAGTATTAAACAGGTAATAAACACAGTAACAAGTAATTTCTCCTTCCCTGACGTAAGATGATTTACACTTTTGACTTTTGTAGTCAAATGCTCAAATTTCACAAGTTCAACACCCGCTCGTTTCTAATTCTTAAAAAACTCAAGGCATGGAGGCTTATTTCTTGTTGCAGAAGCTCCAAAATGTGCAAGTTACACTGCAAGCAGAGCAAAAAGCTTGTGAGGCTTTGAAGAAAAAGCATGCTGCAGCAAACTTGGAGAAAAGGCGGTGCTATTCACTGTTGAAGGCTTTTCAAGTAAGTAAATTATGAACAATTTTATACATATATAGATTCTATCTAAGTATTTGAGCTTAAGTCAAATATCTAGGCTTTAGATTTGTTAAGATATATGACGTCCAATAGGACCTCTTAATCGCGGGTCAGCATAGGAGTTTTCTTCTACGCCAACCACAATTCAGGGCTCAAGCTCATGTTTTCTAACAAAATGCACTTTTTAGAAAGAAAAAACTCTAACAAATTCTAGTGGTGGAGGGTCAGGGGACTCAATGCGATAATAATGTACCATGATTGTTTTATTTACATTACCATGTAACATTATTAGATGATATATTTAACGTATGTTTTATGTATTTACCATTTTAAACGTTTGACAAAATCAGTAGAATCGAAATCAATGTTTATCACTATTACTCGTATCAGGAAGAATGCACGAGGAATGCCAGACTACGGAATCAAACTCAAGAGATTCACTTATAGATTGCACACAAGCCTTGTTGAAGGAGAACATATATATTAATAAAGCAAAAGGAGGAATAGGTAATTTTTAGTTTTTCGAGTATTGACCACAGGTCTTTTGAAATGTTGCATATTTGGTCCATTTGTATTCTTTGGGTATTAATAATCACCGCCTCCCCCACTTCCTTATTTGTGCATTCTTCATGCTTTTAGAGTGAGAGGGTGAGTAGTTTGGGGTTTTGACTAGGTGGTGCTACCGGTCCTAGTTGTCTCCGTCGTTGCATGCCGACGGCTAAGGCTGTGGGGTTCTAAGAAGGTAGTGCCACCGACCATCTCCCACATTGTTGTCTGCGCTTGGATCTGGTGGTGTAGCTTCCCACCAATGCGTACACCGTTGTGTGCGGTGGCTCACTTGCTGGTCCGGAGATGTACCCTGCGCATTCTCTCTACACTGAGGGTCTGAAATGTTGGTGTTGTACGCCGACTCTGACCTTTGCCCTAGGCGGCATCCACTTCGGCTGTACCGTTGTTGATGACGGGGGGCTGATGTTCCCTATCTAAGACGTAGTCGTGTGGTTCCGACACCGGCCTTCTTACGTTGCGGCGACAAAGCCGATATTTCTCCTATTTTTACCTATTTCATTTGTTTTTAGGTGGAGCTTTTATTCCTTTGATGTTTATATGATTAAGGGTTGTGGGTTTTAATAAACACCTGTTGTTGATGATAGATCTTTGTTCTTTGCTGTTGTTGACAAAATGTTTTTGGGGTTTCATTTGAATTAAATGGTTTTTCTGGTTATGTTGGTTTTCTTTTGTGGGTTGCTTGATGACGATGAGTACCTATTCGTCTGAGATATTTTTTTTTTGGTCTGTTTTCTGATTTAGATGAGGTTAGACCCTAATTTGTCCCTGATTGCTACTCCTTTATTTATGATGTATGTACACCTGAGTAATACGTTGCTGATGTTACGGTTAGGATATTGTTGCAATTGTCGGTTATTGTTTGTAAGTGGTCGATGAGGTTGAACTGTTGTTCATCTGAGGCTTGTTGTCGGGTCAAGGATGTTGAGCACACACTCATCTGAGACTTGATAAAAGGCTGTAAATGTGGCCTCCTGTTGTTTAGTTGTTTTGTTGGCCAGCGTGATTGTTGGTGGTATATTCATAGTGGGGTACTGGGGTCGATGATGATGGTTTTAACACATCTGAGACATAAGAAGCATGAAAAGTAATAGGTGGTCTTTTGGTTTTTGGTTATTGGTCACTGGTCTGTTGTAATATTTCATGTTTGGTCCCCATGTGCTCATGTTTAAATGCTCGCCGATGATGTGCGTGGTACAATTTAATCATGCATGTTATGTGTCAAGGCAGTGATATGGTGATGCAAAAAGTGCTTGTCATTTGGCGTGGCATTCTTCCGAATGCAGCCACAATGGTTATTTATTCTGAGCCTTAAATGTAACGTTGATGATGATGGAGACGGCTTCATCTGAGACGGAATGGCACGATGATGGTCACGATTATGTGTTACTTGGTATTGGTATATTCTGTTGAGATGCAATGATGCGGGATAAAACGATAGTCTTTGGTGTTTTGGCGTGGCAATGGTTCTGATTGCAGCCACTCTTGTATAAATGTGGATGATAGGCGATGACGATAAACGAATGGCCTTTGACATAGTTGTTTTGGCATGGTAAACGGTTAGTTTGCAGACACAACAAGCTAGCATTTACGAGCCTTTTATCGAGTTATCTAAGTATCAATTCAACCCCGCCGCGAAGCGCGGGGGAGAAAACAACTAGTTGAAATAAGATGTTAACTCACATATCTTTGCAACAAGACGTTCTTCTATGAGTATCTAATTATTTAACACTTTTCCATATTTTTCAATTTTTTATTTAAAGTGAATTTTTAAATTTCAATATATTAATTCAAAATTAGTCATGATACTTGAGACACACACGGAATGATAGCCTGTTTGGAACAAAGGAAATTATATAGATCTTTCATTTTATTTTAAAGATGTGAAAACCCATCGATAGCCTTCTGGTCTATTAGCTTTTTGTGTTTATTCTTATCAAATTTTGTGGGTTCATTTTCATTGGTTCAAGTCCAACAAAATAGAAAATAAGTGAATTTTATAATGTATTATAGGAGGGTTGTGTACTTGGTGTTCATCATTAAAAAATTATAACCTATGGGATCCATAACATCCTATTAGCTTATAGGCAAAATACAAATTACGATGTTCGGTAGACAAGTAGATTTAGGGGTATAAACGAGAAGAGTCAAGTTCGAGCTTGCTTAGGCTTGGCTTGTTTTGATTGTAGTTTAATCCTAAATCTAGTTTGGCTCGCCATAAAATTTCCAAGCTATATTATAATTTTTGTTGTTAAATTATTGATTTTTTTATTATTTTATAATTACTTGTATATTTGTTTATAATCTTACTTTTTATATATAACAATTTATATTATTTAACTATTTTTATCATAAGATATATACAATAATATTATTCATGTAAACATATATTTATATATTTAATATGTAAATAAAAAGTATATAAACAAAAAGATCGTTTAGGCTCGCGAGCTGACTTGAGCTCGTTTAGTAAACAAGCTATAATGTGAGCTCGAGCTCGAGCTCGAGCTCATTTAAGCTCGGCTCGATTCGAGTTTCTTCAAGTTGATCCTGAATAGCTAGTGCACCGGCTTGACTTGTTTACATTCTTAGGTAGACTTACAAATAAGTTAAAGCATATAAATCGTCCATTTGATATGCTCCCGAATCATGGATATCAATATATCATACCCTAATAAAAATTTTATGAAAATAGTCAATTTTTCTAACACTCTGGTTTTTTTTTTCTCGTGTGTACAAGTACAGTAACGAAAGAAACTTCTTTCAATTTCTTTTTTTTTCCTCTTGAATTTTGAATTTTCTTAATTAAAAAAAAAACACTCATGCACATAATATAAACGAGAGCTAAATTTTAACCCTGCATTCGTTGTATTTATGCTTCTTTAGTTCGTTTAATAAGCTACCTTAAGAAAAGTTTAGATACTTATTAAGTAACGTAATCTTATCTACAAGATTTCTTCAGTTTAGTTAATTTCCAAATCTTATCCATATACATCTCACCAAGTAAATTTACATTTGACCACTACAGTTAGTGGTCTAGTGATAGAACTGTCTTTGAGAATGTTTGAAAATTTTGAGCCTTGGGCGAAAGAAATGAACCCCACTAGTACTAAGTGAGTAACCCATATGTAAAAGTTTACAATACGAGTATGCGGCAATAGCATTACCTTATATGTGATTTTGTGGGTTAGAAACTTAGAATCATCCCTAAAAACTAAAAAAATCGTCCGTTGTTATGTGAGGTTGGCCCCTTAGAATTCGTCCCTACTATATTGCTGATGATGAGCTGATCGATCTTCTGCCTACGTTGTCTTGTTTTTTTTTTTTTTTTTTTTTTTTTAAAAAAAAAGGTTTTAAACGGGGTCAATGATAAAGGTCCAAACTAATTAAAATGTTAATAGGTTCTAGGTTTAATAGGTTAAAATAATTAAATTATTATTGGTTTGTTAATGAGCTATGGCTTTTTTAATATGCATACATATATGATATATATCCTTTTTACAACTTTCGAGCACCCGAGGGAGATCGGGCTCTGAAAGTTCGCACACCCCGCCTCTGTCCAGTTGCAGAAGCAATTTTTTACATTTAAATTTTAAGGTCTTGAACTAAGATCTCATATAAAAAGATTTACTTTCTAGGTCATAAATCACAATTGCGAAACCATTTTGATTTCTGATATGTTATTTAAACCAATGAGATAATTCGATTACAAGCTTATGAGAATAAATTTTTTATTTTATATTATCATAATTTTATTTTTTAGGGTAATGATGTTATGTTGATGAGTGGTTGTTATTGTCATGGGGATTTCTTTGACATAATGCGAGCCTTTTTCTCACTTGGTGCTTGCATACATGGATGCATACAATATCACAATGATGAATGATGATTTATGGCACACATGGTTGCCCAAAAGTCCACAATCATCTTTCTCCATCTTAGGAATCCATTATGGACTTTTACATCTTTATTTACTAGTTTAGTTATATTATTTTAGTAAAACCACACATAATATATTAGTTATATATTTTAAAAAAGGTATATATAATAATAATTACAATTCAATCTTTTATTTTTATCAGTACATCAAAATTTCTATTCACTACATTTATTTAATTATAAATTAATAATAATACCAGTACTATATTTATAATTTTTTATTCATAAACGGTTATGATAACAATCATAATTTTTTAGTAAATATTATTCTTTTTATATTGATGAAAAGTTATATTACAAACTAATAACCTAGTTAATATTCATAATAAATATATTTACTCAAAAAAACTTTTTTTGTATTAATGTCATGTTTTATCATTTATTGTGGATTTTTAATTGTAAAATATAATGATGGATAACAAGTTTATATAATCTATAAAAATAATGATCTAAAACGTATGATACAATGATAAATACATATAATAAATGATGTAAAATATATGACACAATAAACGTATAAAACACAATGAATTGACGTATTTGACACAATAACTAAAATGTCTTCCTTTTTAAAATAATAGAAGGACATATGATAAGCCCATAATTTTTATTAGGCTTTTTAGATTACATACCTTTTTTTACTATAACTTTACCCTAATATATAATGTGTATGTGAAAATAATTTTTAAAAATGAACTATAAATAAATATTGATTATTTGTAACTACATGATCTTTTAAGATTATAAAAAATTAATTCTAATGTATTTCTTTTGGAAGGCAAATGTGACTAATGTGTTATTATTTGGTTTATTTCAAACGTATTAAAGAGATGTGTTAGAAGAATTTCTCTTATTATATATATTCATTATAGGTAGATAAATTTAAGGTTAATCAAGTCCTAGATTTTAAAAGAAAGATAAGTTAGGGGTAATTAGCGAGTTTTATATTCGTAAATACTTCATAATTTACAGAAAATAATCTTTCAAAAAATGAACGCTAGTCACTAGTGTACTTCCCTTCAAAACATGAGTACAAATGGAAACAAAAAAGAATACACTTTTTAAATGAAAATTGATATATTTTTTTAGAAAAAGTTTCAAATAAAAAAATAATAAAACTAAAAAGTGTAAGACAAGAAAGGGACCCGAGTACCCGACAACAGCCCTTACACGCAAAGACATGCTTTAGGGTTTTGCACATAAGGCAATACCATAAACAAATCACTATTCATTCCCCATAAAAATTTCTTAAGTTGGAAACTCATATATTATATGGATGAAATAATTTAAATATGTTAAAATCATTAGTTTTATAAATATTTCGTAAGTTACATATTATTAACCATTGATAAATAAAAGATAATGAATATCTAAAAGATTATAAATAACAAATAATTAAATTAGAAGTTATTACTCTATATTTAAAAATAAAATGCGATTGACATCATATAAATTATTATGTTTTAATAAATTATTAAAATAATAAAATTTATTTTAATATTTGATTGTTTGGTTTATTTATTAAATTATTAACATTTAATATGAGAAAGATACGAGAAATTTTTTTTTATATGCTAAAATGATGGCATATTTCCTTAAAATTTTATTATTATTATAATAATAATATATAATAATAATAATAATATATAATAATAATGATTATTATTATTATTATATTATTATATTATTATATTATTATTATTATTATTATTATAAATTATGTTATATATTATAGATTATAGAGAATATGAATGTATCTTGCTATTTTTATTCATTCGTAGTATATATTACACACATCTACACACAATAGCAAATTAATGATGAAATATAAAAATAAAATAAAAAAACTTGATCAAGCAAACAGATACATCAACAGCACACAGTCACAAAAGAAAACTTACAATCACAAATTTGATTAGAGTACTGAATTCTAATCTAAACCGACTCGTGTAGACTACTTGACAATCAAAAGTTTATACTTACCAATTAATAATATCTTATTTACAAAATAACTAATTCTAAATCAGAAAATAGCAACAAATAATAACATAAATCTTTACTGTAATGGCCGGTTTGACCATATTAAATAGTCAAAGTTAAAAATTAATAATAATATATGCATAGCAATCATGCCATAATACTAGAGGGCGTTTGGTTGGAAGGAATGGAATGAAATGAAATGGAATTGAGAAACTAGTATAATTTTCAAGTAAAATTGTGTTTGATTGAGCAATTAAAAGTAAACCCAAGGGAATGTTTCACCTCAAATTTCTTTGGTTGTGGGATTTCAAATTCCCTCTCTAGGTGAAAGGATTTTGATATCCCACAACCAAAAAAATTTAAGGTGAAACATTCCCTTGGGTTTACTTTTAATAGCTCACTCAAACACAATTTTACTTGAAAATTATATTAGTTTTTTAATTTCATTTCATTCCTTCCAACCAAACGCCCCTAACAATTACTATATACATCCTACATTTTAACTCAAATTAAACCCTAAATTATTTGAGGCTAAAGGCCGTTAAAAAAATGAGGATTACAATGAGGGTGGTTGAAAAGCACAAATGTACTTCCAATTGGACGGCCGGGGACAAATATATGGGCCCCACCCACGTGTTTATTAATATTTTTTTTGTCAAATAATAAAAAAAACAATTAAAAATAAGAAGATAGTAGATTAAGTCTTGTTTAAATTAAAAATGTCTTAAATTGAGTTATAAAGTTTTTTAGTTGTGGGTTTTATTTTTAAGGGGTCACTGTTCAGAAACGAATATGTGGTTTCGATTAAAATAATACTTATGTCCGAAGCAAGATCATACATTTGTCGTTAAAAAAAGAGTTAATTACATGAAAGGTCTATGTGCATAGACATGTATTTACTTTCGGTCCCAAGCTTTGAAAAATTACAAGGTATGCGACAATGTAACAAAAAAGGTCCATGCAATGGATGGGACGTTAACTTTTCCATTAATTATAAAAATGACTAAAATACTCTTACAATAATAAACATAAATATTATTAATTAATATATTTATAAAAGACTATTATGGACCCTATGACCCACCATCTCCCCTCCCCTCCCTAACGACTTTGCGAAGCCGACGCCACCCTCATCCACTATCAATGCCTCGCCGCCGCCTTCCTACGCTAGAAGACAATAAGTCACCACTCACCACCTCCCTCCTTGTCTGAATCAACTAAATCTATCAACTGTGAGGTGCAAAGGTTTATGAACTAGGGTTTCGAATCGGCTTAATCCACCTCCACCTCCACCTCACGGGTTCAAATTTAGGCGACTGAATCCATCACCCCTAAGGCGTCGACGATAATGGTGGTGATTAACTTAGAGGACACACATAATTGGTGATGGTGATTAACTGAGATCTAAGCGATTGAATTGGTGATGGTGATAGTGGTAACACGTACGATTGAAGACCTGTTACAATAATGGTTGCAACTCGCATGATTGGTGATGGTGATGAGATGAAGACCTATAACAGGTGGTTGGTGGTGGTGTATTTGGCTAGCATTTGTGGTGGTGTGGCCATATATGATGAGGTAGGATAAAAAACAAATAAAAAATATAAAAAAATAAAAGAAAATAAAAAATAAAAAATGAAAACAAAGAAAATTCAAAGAAAAAAAAATAAGAATTTAAATAAGAAAACTAAAAAAGTTTAAATTATAAAACTAAAAAAGATGGCGTGTAATGAAAAAGAATTAACACCCGAAAATATACAACAACATCTAATCTAATAAATGATTACACTTATGGACACGGGTCATCACCAGGTTTTACCTCATAAAATTTTTTCCACCAAACTCATTTACATATCTAAAAAAGTGGATAATTATCAAAATTAATATAATTGTTTAAACAACCTTCCAATATTACCGAGATAATTTAGTTTCAAATTATAAATTCTTTATTTTTTATTGTTTGTTAACTTTTATAAACTTTTAGATCAAATTAAGTTCTTTATATGACCAATTGGTCACACATGAAATGCAAATTTGATAAATCAAATTATTTTCAAGAATATCATCATATTGGAAAGAAATCCATCATTTATTCTAAACCTAAATATATTAATTATTTAAACACAAACCTAGCAAACTATATAAGATACAACTCATTTCAAAATCAAAACACATCTCATTTATGTTACTCTACGATTTTTCATGGGGAGCAAACACATCGAGGTCCAACTTCCCGTCATATATTAAGATTTCGCTTCTTGCAAGTTTTGATTTGTGACGTTGTTCACATATCTTCTGTGACAAATTTGAGATTTAGTTCAATTACGGTTTGAAGCAATGTTCGACTTTGATATTCCTCTAAACATCGTTGATAATTTAATTGTACTTGAACTTTAGTGATGTATGATGGTAGTACTCGATTTAAGATCATTGGATTGAAATTAATTTAAAAGATTTGTGTTGAAGATAGTTGATGATAATAAAAGTATTTTTAAGTTTTGATTATAGACATTTTGCCTATAAAACCAAGAAGATTTATATAAAGAAATTATACCTATATCATATTGATTAATTCATTTCATGTTTTGAATTTTATTTTATTTGATTGTTTATTAGTTTTAATATATAAATATAATCCTGTGTAATACATGGTTCTATATACTTGTTAAATGCAAAAAAATTGTATAAGAAAAGAACAATAAAAATTAGGTTGGATAATAATAACGTTAGATGTAATAGAAACAATTAAAAAAGAACAATGTAAAAACATTAACCAACATAATTACCTTTGTATTTTTAATTAACACCCTTTGTAGCCTCATTTGATTGAATGGTAGCCTCATTTGATTGAGTGGTAGCCTCAATACTTTTTCTAGGGGAGGTGGTGATTTCGAATCTTGCGGGGAACAATATACTGTTGGTGAGCCGGGTTTTACTATAGTGGGCCTTTGGGAGGTTGGTTTTTTCTTGAAATGGATGTTGGTGGGCTTGGACTACCTAGCTTTGTCTGCGATCACGAGCGTATAGGGCCGCATTTTGCATTGGATTACCCTGGGTAACCAGACTTTATTAGTTGGTCGTTCAATATATATATATATATATGTGTGTGTGTGTGTGTACAAACTGACGTGAGATATTACCCATTTGTCACAACGGGTCAATTTTACGTAAAAATAAACAAGTTGCAAGAGTGTTTTTAGAATCTCAAATAACATTATGTCTTTGTGAAAATAAATCTTGAGTAACATGAAAGCTGGTTTAAAAACATAATCACGAACTATAAACGTTAATAAAAATAAACATGTCGCGATTGTATGTCTGAAATTTTTGAGAGAACATCACATTCTTGCGAAGATGAGTGTTGACGAACACGCAATCTAATTTAAAAATAAATGATCACGATCCAGCGTGTTACGTTAGGAATCTTAGACAACATTATGCTGTGAAAAGAAGCGTTGAGTAATTCGAAAACTAGTTTAAAACAAATAATCCCGATCTATAAGCATAGACAATAATAACTGCGTCAAGCGTATTTTAGTAAGAGAGCATCACTTTGTTGTGAAAATAATTGTTGATGAACATGAAGGGTAGATAAACGATCACGATTAATTTCTATAAACATACTTGGCTATCAAGTATACGGGTTGAATAAAATATAAAATAATTAAAAAACTTAAAATAAAGAAAACTCAAATAATAAAGAAAAATGGAAGTTCAACAAAAAATTAGTATTAAAAATAAAAAAAAAAGTAAAGGGAAAATCCAAAACAGTAAATGACAAGAATCGAACCTAGCCCTTGACTGCAAATTGCATGACCTTATGAGTTGAGCTGGTATCCATTACGCTTGTAAATTATAAACATATTTTTATTTAACAACACAAATATGAAAAATATTAGACTAGGATGATACTCTACGTAGTGGGTTTTTTTTTTTTTTTTTTTTTTTTTTTTTTTTTTTTTTTTGTGAGAAGCATATGAATTTATTGTGTAATAATTTAACCCTGATTCCACCCCTTAGTATGATAATTCTATCATCGTATGATTCCACCCCATGTTATATAGTTCTTACGAAACACTACTTAGGGGCTGTTTGGCAGCCTCTTGATCAGCCTCTTAATGGTTCAGATATTTGAATGATTCAACACTTAATGGTTCAGACTGTTTGTTTCGCGAGCAAATGTCTGAATGGTTCAGACATTTGCCTCTGAATGGTTAAGCATTATACTAATGCTGAATGGTTAAGAGATCTAATGTTGAATGGTTAAGAACTATTATCTGAATTGGTCAGACATTTGCCTTTAAATAGTGAAGCGATATACTAGCTCTTAATGGTTCAGACCTCTTAATGGTTCAGCACTTAATGGTTCAGACCTCTTATTGGTTCAGCACTTAATCCTTCAGATATTTTCAAACAGCCCCTTAATGTTTTAAACTTTGGGTTATTGGATTTTAATAATCCCAAGTTTTATTTATTGGCCGGTATTAATCCCAACTCAAAAAATATTTGTAGACACTCCCAATTTTAAATTTATTTTCCTCCAACGATCCCTTACTAACTGAGAGTTAACCTCTGTTAGTTTTTTAATGAAATGGGGCCAACATTGAGTTATTTTTCAACTACGCCGTCGCCCAGCGTCTATCAAGTCCGTTTTTTGGTGTAACCTTCAACATCACCTGAAATCTACCTCGAATAAGTTAAGTGGTTCAGATTAGAATGTGGAGATTGATGGGTTTTGGGGTGCAGAAGTTTCAGATTGACGGAGCAGATGATTGATTTTAACTTTCTACATAGTGTTTTCGCCATATAAACAATTCACGTCATCGAAAAACTAATGGTGTTAACCATCAGTTAGTGAGAGATTGTTGAAGGAAAATAAGCTCAAAGTAAGGACTGTCTGTAAATATTTCCTGAGTTAGGATTAATCCTAGCCAATAAATAAAAGTTGGAATTATTAAAATCCAATAACCCTTAAACTTTTTCCATACATATAAAATCACCATTCATCACACTTCCTAATCTTATCTTATCTTATCTTACTACTCTAATAAAATAGTAACTTGATATGCCACATGGCAGCACCACAATTATCCTCACTAAAATTTTTCCGCCTCTCTCTCCTCTTAAATAATTACCTTAATTACTAATAATATTATTTAACCTTCTTTCACATTTAATAAATTTAAAAAGAGATCTATTTATTAATGTTATTCTTAAATAAACAATTTTTTATAAAATAATAAATTTTTCTAAACCATAAAACTTTTTTAAAAATACGAAATATTTTATAATTGGTATTTTTAAAAATTCAATTTTTTAAAACAAAAATAATTAGATTTGGGAGTTATAATAAGGAAATTTTTAAAAATGATATTTTATATAGTTTGTTTTAGAAGAAAATGTTTATTTTTTTTTTGGAAAAGTTAAAAATAAAAATTTAAAAAGTTGATATCGCTCGCTGCTTTATTAGTTATAGTCATTTCTTATAAGTAATTTCAGTCATATATATCATATTTTAGAATATCATTTTATAATTAATAAATATTATTATATTAAGATTTTATTTATCTAACCCGTGTAATAAACGGGTTTACTAAAAAGCTAGTTTACATATAGTAAATAGCAAACTCATTAGAATTTTGTATAACTTGATATTTGATTTGTAAATAACATAATGTGTTACAAAATCAACTATGATCTAATTATTTGCTGTTAAAAAGAAAAATCATTTATTTAAAAATAATCTACAAGTAGAATAAGTTACAATTTATTTGGAAATCTAATTTCTGGTTGATTATTCTTATCTAGTCTGACTAATTTAGTAGCTTTGCACTACGTTCAAATTATGTAATGTGGTGTTATGTTCCGTAATAATTAAAGGAAAAGTTTACAAAATATTTGTAAATTTTAAAAGTGTTCCAATTAAATTATTTATATTTTTATTTGTTTCAATCAGGTCACTCATATTTTTATTTGTTTCAATCAGACTAATAAAGTTTGAGAAGTGTTCCAATAAGATCACTTATAATTTTTCAATAGTTTTTAAATAATTCATAATTATTGTAAATAATTTGGTATTTTATTATTAATTTTTTAATATTTTAATTTTTTATAAATATTTTGCAATTCATGAATGACCTAATTAGAAAAATACTAAAACTTTAATAAACTGATTGAAACAAAAAAAAAATATGAATGACCAGATTAATACAAAAAAAAAAATATGTGACTTAGAATAATTATTAAACTTTTTACTATTTATACATGGTTGGAAAACTAGCTAGACGTTGCCAGGTCGGCCAACTGGGGAGTTGGAGTACTCGCCTAGGCGGGGAGTACTTGGGGAGTACTCGGGGAGTACTCGGACATGGTAAATTATAAATAAATTAGTCTTTGGAAATTATATATATGTCAAATAATATAAACTTACTAATATTTATAGAAAAAATACGTAAATATCAATTATAAATCAAAAGAAGCATGTTCACATACAAAAATATTTCAAAACGTAATATCAATTTTTAATATTATAGACGTAATAATCATTTTATTATGATTTTCCAAGGTATCTTCATGAAAAACAATAAAAATTCAACAAAAATCGGTGAAAAACAGCGAAAATCGGTGAAAAATGGTGAAAATCCAAGTTGGGCCGAGTTGGACCGAGTAGGCCAAGTTTGACCGAGTTTGACCGATTCCGAGTAATATTGGCCGAGTTGAAGAAAAGCGCCTCGGCGCCTTACCGTACGAGTACTTGCCGCCTAGGCCGAGTTTTACAACATTGATTTTATAAAGTTATCATTAAATTAAACTGTGAAATGTTCATTGTATTGTTATCGATCTTATTAGCATTATTGATCACCTAGAAGTTTTAACAATTTTCTTGTATTAACAATTTCACTTACTACATATATTAGAAAATAAAATGCATTACGTGACCAAAAATTGTTACCTATAAAATTTGTTAATAATAAAACAAATGTGAAACACACTTTAAATACTGTATGAGGGAAGACACTAGGGTTTGAGAGAATGATAATAGCCACTATTATAGTCAAAGTATTTTCTTACAAATACAATTAACTCTTTAATATTTGACATAATAAACATGCTTAATAATTTGAATATAGAGCTAACGTATTCATTTCTTCAACTATCATTTTCATATGATTTTAATATTGTATTTATATATTTGGACAACTAAACATCATTTGTTTTTATTTAGAGTATGTTTAAACTATATTTATCCAAATATTCTTTTTGTGCTAATGTCACTTTATTGTGTTTATAAGTACTTATCGTGTTTAAAATTATTATTAGATTTATTATCGGGACAGGTGCTGTGTGCGCATGGTATGTATATTTTATAAGGTTTTCACACAAATTTAATTTTAAAACGTTTTTACTAATACTAAAGTACACATAGAAAATACAAGTATACCTATCGTGAGTGTAATATAGTAATGATAAAAGCTGAGTATCAATCTGTGAACATATGCAGAGATCTACACAACAATCCTGATAATTGATTATTGGAATGGTTTTGATTTAGAGAGAATAATTAGCTTGTTTTAAGTGACTAATTTTTTAAATTGTTTAAAATGATAATTTAAATAAAATAAAAATTAATAAAAGATAGAGACTTTTGATGTTTCTTTTAGTGAATTACGACTATCATCCACTATAATAACTGTGATTAATTGCGTGATCTAGTTAAAATAATTGATTAATGTAATTATGTTAATGTTTATAAATTTAAGCCAGCAAGAAATTCTCGTAAACAAGCTTCGTAATGACAAGAAAAGCTGCAATGAGTAACTTACAATACAACCATCAAGGCATTAGTGATGTAGGTATTGTTTGTGTACCATTTTAACATATGATTTCTGAAAAAATAACTAAATATTAGAAAGAGACTTAATCAAATTACTTTTTAGTATACATTTAATTAACATATGATTTCTCAAACAAAATAAAAAGAAACACGTAAATCATCAGAAAGTTAAGTTGATATGATTTCTAATAACTATTTTAGTTCATTAGCCATGAGTTTATTATCATGACCATTTTGGTGAATAAAAGTTAGTTATACAATTTTCAACGTTTTATGACATTCACAATTATAAATCATAAGTTTACAACTTTTTGTTCAAATGTAAATGCTACCCATCAAAAGTTTACCTGAAATTACCATAACATAAACATAATATAAAGCACACTATTACTTCATCATAATTACATAAATTTCATCAAATTAAGATGATAATAAGATTTTAGCTAATTATGAATTTGAACATAACAACAAAAATAAAAGATAGTAATAAATCATCGGTAAATGATAACAATTAAACTGGTGATCCACTTGTGTGGCAAATGGTATATTGTATTTTGATAAAAGTTTTTCACATAGATTCAGTTTAAATGATTTTTATTTATACTAATCTACACACATATAATGCAAGAGTATTTGTCGTGTGATAATATAGTGTTGGTAAAAACCGGATATCAATCCGTGAAAACAGTTGGCCTACTCAACAATCTTAATAATTGACTATTAGATTGGGTTTTGATTTAAGAAAATGATTAGTTTGAATTGAGGTGACCAAATTTTTAAATTTTAAAATGATAATTTAAATAAATAGAAGGTAAATAAAAGTTGAGACTTTTGGGGATATTCAGTAGAATGATGCTATATTCTAATTTGGGTTGCACTTTAATAACTTGATAACTTGTGTGGTGTGGTTAAAATATATATTAAAGTAGTTATGTTAATTTTATAAACACAAGCCAACACAGAGTTATCATAAACCGGCTCTATAGTGATAAGGAAAGTTATAACGAGTAACTTACGAAACAACCACCAAGTCCCTAGTGATGTAAGTAATGTTTGTGCATCCTTTTAACATTTGGTTTCTGAAAACATAACTTAATGTTAAAAAGAGAGTTGATAAAGTTTCTCTTTAACAAACTATTTATTTTAGCAAACCATAACAATTATTGTATATTTCGCAGACTAATAAAAGAAACTCGCAAATGATTAAAAAGTTAATCTAATATGATTTCTAATAAAAATTTCTAGTTCATTAGCCATGAGTTTATTATGAATACCAATTTTATGAATAAAAGTTAGTTCATACGTTTTTCAACGTTGTATGGTATTCATAATTACAAATTATAAGTTTATAATTTTTCATTCAAATGTAAATGTTACTAATCAAAAGTTTACCATAACATTAATATAATATAAACCACACCATTAGTTTATCACAAATTATATATATTTCATTCAATTAGGATGATAATAAGAGGTTAACTCATGACAAGTTTTCATATAACAAAAATATATATGATAGTAATAAAATCATCAGTACGTTGAAACAATCAAACCAGTGATCTACTATTAATGATTTTAAACGATCTAAAGCTTGTTCTAAGTGTTGAATGGACCTCCTGAGCTTTCCAAAGACCTTCAAGATTGGATTTCCAAGAGAAAATAGTAGCATTTCAGTTTTTCAAAAGCTACCTTCAAAGTTGTAAATGAACTTTTATTTATAGGTTTTCTACAGTGTAGGGCACAACTCTATGCCTCCCACGGCACTGCCCTGTGCTAGTACAAAGTACGTAAAATTTTGTCGGCTCATACGCGCAGAGGTTGTCAGGCACACCCCGTGCTTGATGAGGCATGCCCCCGAGATTCTTGTTTGGGAATAATACTTATGTTATATCAGACTAACTAACATGAAGGAGTGCTAAATTTGGCATGGGGTGTATTTTAGGTTGGGAATGGGGAGTGCCTCATGAGGCACAACCCATGTTTTGATTCTAAAGCTCGATTTTTTTTTAATTTCCATCTTGTTTAAGCTCTTTTTATCAATTCTGGTCTTTTTCAAACCCGAAAACATAATTTAATAAATTTGGGTATCAGTTCATCACTTTTAGTAAGAGTTTTAGGAATAATAATTAATATGTTTTATATGTATTATTAGGAGCATATCATCCACTATGGATGATGCTAAACAATCCCAAGCCTATTTAAGTATTGAATGAACCTCCCAAGCCTTACTAAGATCTTCAAATGTTGAATTCTCGAGAACAAACCAACAATACTTCACCTCACAAAAGATCCATAAATTGTTACAAATGAGCTACTATTTATAGGTTTTCTTCAGTGCTGGGCACGACCCTGCGCTTCCCTGAGCATGGCCCCATGCACTGTACGTAAAAGTTGGTCGGCTCGTACATACAAACCTTATCGGGCATAACTTCGTGTTGGATGGGGCAAACCTCAGTTCCTCTTAAGGCATGACCCATGTCTCATTTCAAGGAACAATACTTTTGTCTTATCTGACTGACAAACAGCACGAGTGTACTAAATTTAACACGAAGGAATGTTTTAGGCTGGACATAGGAGCGTGAGTCATGGGGCATGCCTCCTACTTGGATTCTCGAGCTTATTTTTTTTTCAATTTCTCTCTTGTTTAAGATCATTTCGCTCATCTTGATCTTTTTCAAACATTAAAACATCAATTCATCACTTTTAGTTATAGTTTTAGAAATATTTGATATGCAATGAATATGTTTTATATGTATAATTTAGACCATATCAATATGATATAGAACTAACATATTTTGTCTATTAATATATAACTAGATTTATAGTCGATGTAACGCGACAACATAATTCATTGTAACTTTTTTAAAATCCAGATAAAAAGAAAAACTTTTAAATTTTTTATGAACATAATCAAACCGCACACATAAAAAATCAAACCCAAGTGGGTTCAATCTATATCCGCATGCCTAACCATTGGGTAGGAACTCTTTTTGGGTTTAACCTTGCAACCAAATTTTTATTGAAATGTAAATTTTGAAAAAACAAAATAAAATGTTTTTATGGTTTCAACATGCCATACCACGTGTTTAACCGCCTACCACTATTCATTAATGTTTCTAAATTATATAGATACTAGATTAGTTCCCGTATAATACACGGATTGAATAAATAAAATATTAAATAATTATTAATAAAAAATTATGCATTATAAATCATGCTTGAATATAAAATATAGTTATAATTACGTATAAATAGCTAAGTAAATAAACAATAATGTATTTTTCTTAAACTTTTGTTTTATAAAAAAACTATGATTTTTAAATATATTGTTTTAAGAAAAATGTTTTTTTTTTCAAATTTCATTGTATTCTATATTTTATAATTTTTTTTGTTTTAAAAAGTGTATTTTTAAATAAAATAGGTTTTTAATTTATTAAATATATATTTTTTAATTTGAAAATTGTATGAGTAATGTTATTAGTATTCAATATTAATATTAATAATATATAGAAATAAGAAAGTAAATATAATGAGGTTTACAATTGTTTCACGCTTATTTTAGATTTTTTATAGATAGATAGATAGGCTAAAAACCCATTAAATAAAAGGATAAAATTTTAATGTAAAGTATATATGTAAAATAAATACAAATAGTTACAGTATAATATTTAATGTAAAATATATTTAAAAATTAAAATTATATATACGTTATAGTTCAAGAAATAAAATAATTATATCATTTTTTTAACTCTCTTATCTAAATAGTTTCATTATTAAACATTCATTTTAAGATTTTTTTATAAATAAATATTTTTATAAAAATCTTGTTTTTTAAAAATTTTGGTTTGTAATTATTCTGGTTATTTTAATAAGACGGTTTTAAAATATTTCACCTGTTTATAATTTCTTTCAAAAACAAAATGATTTAAAATATTTTGTTTAAAAAATGTTTAGTATTTTAGAAAATTTCATATTATATAAAACTTTATATTATATAAAACTTTAGTTTTTTGTTGTTTAAATTTTAATTAAAAGATGAAACGATAGTTTGATTTAAAAAAATTTAAATAATAGAGAGAAATATAGCAATTAATAAAATTTTATTTTTAATAAGAGAGAAAAATTTATATGAGTATTTAAATTACTATAATACCCTTTGGAGGGAAAATTGATGCGTGCATGTCTAGAAAAATGATAAGTAGCAAAAAAGTGGCTTAAGAAAAGGAAAAGTAGCAGAAGAAACATTATTTTATTAGATGTTATAGATAATCTGAAACTGATTATGTAATAATTTTGAAATATTACAATTGAGAGTATGTTCAAATGATAGAAGAATATGGTGTTTGATATTTATTTTATATTGAGATTTTAGATAATTGATGTAAAGCAGTAAAGCGTGACTAAAACCAAGAGGGTAAAACTCCAAGTGGATTTTTAACAAAACAAAGTAAAAACTAAAAAGTAGTCAAAAGAAAACTTCTAATTAAGTAACGATAAAATGCATGTTAAAATATTCTTACGTCTTTTTTTTAATTCAAGTTATATTATTGTAAAATAAATAATCAAATACGCCTATAAAACAATATAAAACCAAGTTTGAAAGACAAAATTGTATATTCCTATCATCTGTGCTTTTAGCTTTAGTTAAAATAAAAAATACAATAAATATATGAAAATATAAGAATTAATTTCAAACCATCAATAAGTACAATATCGTTATATAAAAACATAATAATTTTATGCATAGTCATTTTGTTATTTTTTAAAATTTTTTATTTTTTTAAACGTTCATAACTTTTATATTTAGATATTTATATAAAAATTACACCATAAAAACGATATTTTTTATCTTTAAAATAAATATAATTTCGTTATATAAAAATAATTTTTTTTACGTTTTTCAGATCGCATGAAATATGTTCCTAATTGTGTCTTTAGTGCGGTTCCTTGTGTTTTTTTTGTCAATTATTGTGTTTACGAGAACACTTCAAAATAATGAATTCTAAATAAATATAATGGTAAAATAACATTATTTTGTAAACTATCATGTAAAACACAATAACTAATTAATCTAAAATAACTGAAATGATATAGAATGTAGAACACAATGATAAAATATCTTGTTGTGTTTTTTGCTCATCATTGTGTTATCCTGGACACATTGAGTTTTGAAAATAAATTAACGAAATAACAATATTGTGTATCCTTAATCGTAATACATAATGATAAGATAACAAAAAGTGTATATAAATATATAAAAAAAACGACAAAAATAATACAAAATTATCTAAAACGTAAAATACAAGGAAATATTTGATGTAGTGAACTAATATTAAATACAATGACATAATGTATTATACATAATAACCTGATTTATTTGACATAATGACCAAAATGTCATCCCCTTAAAACAATCGATAGACATAGTTAAGCGCACAATTATTTTTAGACTTTTAATTTTAATGTTTTTTTTACTATAAACCTACCATGGTTAAAAACAAACACGTAACAATAATATCAGAATATTATGGCCATGGACCAAACTACCTAAATTAGATCAACTAAATAGTTAAGAGGTTTTTACATATTTTTTTTAAGATCATTAATTATATTTTCCTAAACAAAAAAATCAATCACATATTTATCTATTTCATTAAACATAACTTACTAAATAACTATTTTACACTTATTTTTACACGCCGGTGTTTTAGTATTATAATTGTTTAAAACTTTGGTAATTGTTTTTGTATTTGAAGATGTAATGTTGATTATAAATGGTGTTGTTTTTTAAATGATGTTTTATACTTTTGAACTTGAAAATGTAATTTTGTTGTTTTTGTCTATATGTAGAAGTCTAGAACCTAGAGTAATATGTAATTGATGATCTTATAAATAAAAATATGTAAAAAAAAAAATCTTAGTAAAAATCAGTAAGTAATTATTCAATAAGTTATTATAATTAAATAAATTAATATGAAATATATATGTTTTAAAAATAGACAAACGATGATTAAATCTTTTAGTTCAAATAAATATGTAATTAATGATTTTAGATAAAAAATATGTTAGTTGATTATTACATTACTTTTATCTAAATCAACTCAAAACTATTCAAATAGAGGTGTACAAACCGGTTTCTTTACCAAAACCGGTTCGGGTTCAAAACCGAACCGGTTTGTATGTCATGGGGTCAAACCGGTTTTTTCAAACCGGTTCGGGTTACAAACCGGTTTGGCTCACCGGATACTCAAAACCTACGAAATCGATTCGGACCTGTTTGAAACCGATTTTTTTAATAAACCGGTTTTCTTTAAAACCGGTTCCGGTTTTTTCTACCGAACCGGTTCCAGAAACCCGTTTTTTTGTCCGTGTCTATATTTAAATTGATAGAGAATAATCTAAACTACTCACTATTCATAGCTCATTTCGACTTCTACAACCAGAATCTTCTACCCAAACCGCTAGCAAGTAGGGGTGTGCGCGGTGCGGTTCGGTGCGGTTAATACAATTTTCGAAACCGAAACCGCGAGTTCGGTTAATATCATTTTTTTAACCTTAACCGCAACCGAAACTTCGGTTAACCACACTTCGGTTAACCACCGGTTATGGTTAATTTGTGGTTAATTTCGGTTAATTGATCAATATATTTAACATATGCTTTTAAACCAAAATATTAACTAATAAATTATTATTAGCCTAAGTTTGGACGAATTTTATAAGGGTGTGCTCGATATGATTCATTTTTAAGGTATTGCCAAAATCAAAATCAAAGTTCGGGTGTGCATACAACAGTGTGTGCGCGCATTTTGCATTGCTTCTATTTGTTTATGATGTTTCTTCGATACATTACGGAATCCACTATGTAAATATATTTTTATAAATGAGAATTAAAAGGATGAATATATGAAATTCTAGTAAAATCATGAGGAGTATTGTAAATTTATTATAAATTTATGACATTCGGTTCGGTGCGGTTAATGCGGTTAATTTGCACATCAAAACCGAAACCGAACCGCAATGTGCGGTTAATCGGTTATGCCTTAACCGAATCGTCGGTTAATTGTTCGGTTCGGTTAATTTGGTTCGGTTAATGCAGTTAATTCGGTTATGGTTCGGTTAATTCGGTTTCTGCTCACCCCTACTAGCAAAAGTTTTTTGCCGAGCGTGCCCGGGTACTCTCATTGCATACAAAGTTATATGAGATTCTAGGTTTAAGAGTCATGATCAAAGTAAAGCTCTTTAAGTAGATCCAACCTCTCTCCTCTCTCCTCTCTCTCTCTCTCTCTCTCAACACATTCTCAGCAAAAGGGTTCAAACAAAACATCCACACTCTTGGACAGAGCAAACAGCAGAACAACAACTAGCTTTTGGTCTTTAATGCTCTCTTTCTCTCTCTCTCTCTTGATTCTCTTTCATACATCAAACCACAATACAAACCCTTGTTTCTCTCTTCTCAAAAACTTTAATTCTCTCTTCCTTTTGCAGACCCTTTGATGATGACAATAATAATATCAGATTTGAGATGAGATTATGGCTGCTGCATCATTATTAAATATCATGGCTGAAAACGACAACAACAATGCTGCTGATGATGTCAAACCCACCGTTTTACATGACTTTCTTGGCCGTGGATGTGCTCCGGCGACCAAGTTCGCCGCCGGTGCCGACGGTGCCGGTGGTTCCTCCCCTTCTGCCTCCGTCTCCGGCGGCGGCGGCCGCGGTGGTCCGCCGGTTTCCTCCGCTTCTGATCTGGGCTCCGGTAACTGACAGTACACCCCTCTTATTCATTTCTTGTTCTTGATTTTCTTGAAAAAGATGCTATTTTTCTTGAATTTTAGTCGTGATTTTTGAAATTTTGTCAAGATTCTGTGAGTATTCGAAATTGGGAAATGATGATAAAGTGGTGGGGTTTCATCTTGCTGTAAAAGATCGCATTTGGTACAACTGTTAATGCATTGAATACATGTTACTGTAGCTTGATTTCACTGGATTTAGTTAGTACTACATGAGGGACAATTATGATATGATTTATTACTGTCTTCACAGAGACAAAATGCAACAACTTGCTGCAAAATTTGTAGCAAAATCTCACAATGTATTGTTTGATTGATGATGTCTTGTTGTTTTACCCATGGTAGAAAGGCATGCTGGAACATTCTTTGAAGGGGTGCCGTTTTTCGGTCCAAAAACCGATTTCACAGGCTCCAAGATCCGGTATTCGGGGAGTAAACGAAGCAACTCCGATTCGGGCTTTTTGCCGCCTTCGAGAGACGGTGTCGTCCAACCGCGACCGGATTTTCCCGAGACCTCACATTTGATGAAGGTATGTTTGTGCTTCAAAAGGGTGGACCTTGGAGCAACGTAAGGTTGCTGTCATGAAAACAGTCTCTTGTAGAAATGCAAATGTTTGCCCTTTATGTTGGTTTTTCAAAGTTATTCATGTTAAGTTCACTTTGGCTTCATGAATTCACTCTAATGCATGATGTTTTATGGTTAGATGTTGAGAAATGCAGGTGCGGAGAGACCTAGATGGCCTCATGAGGATGAACCATACATGGGCATGCATCAAATGAGGCCAACAACATCATCATCATCTCACATGGTACAACAAATGAATGCATCTAAATGGGAGCGAGCAATCCCAGTGAACGTTGGGCCTGTACTGCAGTATCCTCCGCGTGCTGCTCAAGTTGTACCATACGGTTATCAGCCAGTTTCAAACAGATTCAAAGACTCCAATGCAGGTGCCCCATTGATCTCACAGTCGGCTGCTGATGAAGGATCTAGAACTGGGATCAAAGGGTCCGGGATTTTGAGCTCAGTTAATGTTAGTGGCACCGTGGCTGAACCAAGCAGCAGCAAGTTAAAGTCTCTAATTGGTAACACTGAGCCCGGTTCTTCAACTCCACATCCGTAAGCATAATAACTCGGTTCAGTACACTCATAAAGTCAGTCTTTGAATTGAGATTTACGATTTCTAGTTTAAATTATTGCAGTCATCAAGGATCTACATCTGTTAGTCGCCAGATGACCATATTTTACGCTGGTCAAGCCCATGTGTTTGATGATGTTCATCCGAACAAGGTGAAAATATCACTTTCTTTCTCACTGTTTCTGTTAATGAAAATGACATTTTTGTGCTGTAGATTCATGACCGTTGATATATGTCGATTTCAGGCAGAAGTGATTATGACACTAGCTGGATCGAATGGCGGATCATGGTCAACGAGTTTCTTACCAAGTTCATCTCTAAAACCATCTGGTGGTGAGACAATTCCGTTGAGTGGTGAGAATCACACATTCAATACCTTTAGTTATCTAAAACAACAAGAAGTTTATCTCAAAACCAACTGCCTAGAACAATAAATGATCCCATTGGTTCTAAACAGACCACCAACCGAAGTAGATAGTCCTAATTTGACCGTTTCATTGGCCAAACAAGGATCGACGATATGTGATTGTGGTTTTGGGTGCAGGAGGGCATGGTAACATTTCAATGAAAGATGCAAGGTTGCTTGGAGCAGAAGAAAAGAGTGAGGAGAAACAGTGAAGAATGAATGATATGAAAACTTTCAAAGGTAAATCATCACTAAATGGATGATTATTGTAGTAGGGAGTTGGATTATGGTGTAGATTAGCTATAATCCTTAATTATCAACCAAATAGTCAAATAGTTAAACTTCTGCAAACTAAATGATGCTTATTCAGTAAGACATCTTTTTCACCACATGTTCAATCAATCTATCAATCTCAGTAGTATTTTGAATGCCAACAAGATTCAGTTAACGCTATAAAACTGTTTCAAACTTGTATCAATAGAACTGTTTATTCATCAAATATTTAAAATAAATTTTTTCATGGCATCCACGGCACATAAATGATAAAACACACGCGAATGAAGCTATCAACGGTAGGTAGGATAGACCGGGGAGTACATGCAGCTCTCAGCAAATTTAACGAGATCGTTAGGTTTAGGGAGAAGAGAAGCAAGACCTGAAAACAAAATCAACATTATATATACATATATTTTTAGTGACCAGGAGAACCCATTAGGAAAAACTCACGGCCCCACCAATAGCCTGCTAACCCAATGAAACCATGTAAGGCACAGCTTAACTGAGCAGGTGTCAAAAAGTGGAAATTGGGTTCAAACCTGAGTCGACCTTTGCTTTAGGCGAGTCAGGTGAACCAGACGCTTACCACTGTGTCACCCTTTGATTAAATATTAAAGACTTACCGAGTTCGTATGCCTTGTCTGCTACTGAGGCTGCAATATGTGCTGAAATCTTTCTGATACAAGAAAATGGTGGAAATATAATTCCTTTGGCGTAGTCTTCATCTTTTACTTGTGACGCCAAACCTTCGGCTGTTTGAACAGTTCCAGGTTTAACATAGTTCTTATAATCATTGCTTAAAACGCCTCAAAGATGTAAATCTCGGGTTTTTATTATTAACTTACATGCAGCCAAAAGCAAATCATCATGCACACGTGTTGCGCCACACATGATCAATCCCAAACCGAATCCTGGGAATATGTAAGCATTGTTTGCCTGCATTTTTTTGCAGGAACCATAAGAAAAGGAAAGACCATGGTTATTAAACGGGTCAAGTGCTTTCGGGCCGGGCATATAACATATTAGGCTTAGAAGTTATACCTGTCCAGGCACAAACACTTTGTCTTCATATTTCACGGGATCAAACGGACTCCCACTAGCGAATATAGCACGACCCTATAAGATCATAAGTTAAACGCAGGACATCAGACCTAGAACAGAAGTTGAGATAGAACAAAACTTGCTAGCAGTTTTAGTACCTTGCTCCATGTATATGCTTCTTCTGCAGTACACTCTGCTTGTGAGGTTGGATTCGATAAGGCCATAATGAGAGGTTTCTACACGCGATTTGATTAAAACAGTCTAACATTTTGTACAACAAGCGGTTATTTATCGGGCTAGAGAAGAGACTAACCTCGTTAATAGATGACATGGCCTCGACAACTTCTTGTGTAAATTGTCTCCCCACACCAGATGTTCCTATCAGTACCGACGGTTTGATATCCTACACAATGAAGTTAATAAGCAACGTTTTGCAGGAAAAAATCTGGTGCATATATGCAGGCTTTGTACCTTTACTGCATCCAAGAGATTGTTAATCGGCTCATGCTCGTGAGCCCATGGAAGCTTAAAGTGTTGAAGGGACTCTTTACGCGAACTCACAACCAATCCCTATATATGTCAAATAAACTCACTTTTCAAGCATGCTTCTCTTAGATTATTAACCATGATAAACCATTAGACAACTGATTATCTGATTATTACAACCTCAAACAACACTACAGTATGATATATGTTTCTTGTACCTTGGAGTCAACAAGCCAGATCTTTTTACGAGCTTCTTCTATGCTAACATCCTTCTTTGATATTTGTAGTGCTATAAGCTCTGCTATCCCCGTACCAGCCTTTAAACAAAAATGAAATACACGCGACAATTAGAAACTTGGAATTTATAAAAAAATTAGTGGTTTTGCAAAGAAATAACCTCTCCAGCGCCTAGAAATAAGAACGTATGATCCGAGAGGGTGCCACCGAGTAACTTCAAAGCCGAAAGCAGACCACTAAGAACAACAGATGCAGTACCCTAAAGAAAACAAACAGAACATATTATGAATGTTTGTTATCAATTAATCCATTTTCAGCAGAGGTAGAATCTATAATTCTAAAGCTGCTAACTACCTGTATATCATCATTGAAAACAAGATGAGTTGTGCGGTATCGATTAAGCAGTGAGAACGCGTTGTGGTTCGCAAAATCTTCAAACTGGATAAGGATTTTTTCTCCATAGTTTAGCTTAACTGCTTTCATAAACTCCTCTAACAACTCATCATACTCCTGCATCAAACCATACATGATTATTGACTTATTTCACCCACCCTTTTTCGAACAATAAAACCGAAAAAATGAGGTTATGAGAGTTGATTAACCTCTCCTCGTGCTCGATTTTGTTTGAGACCAATGTAGAATTCGTCGTTGAGCAACTTCTCATTGTTAGTCCCGACGTCAATGGTTATGGGCAAGCACTGTAACACATATATCAAGAAACCAACCACGGTTGATTAGCCTCTATGAACTTCTTCGAATGCTATATATGAGATAGTTAAGGCTGACTCACAGCCGACGGACGAACTCCTCCAAGCGCAGTGTACAAAGAAAGTTTTCCTACTGGTATCCCCATTCCCTGCATGCACAATGATTAGTTTTTAATGTTTGGATAAACAAACTGTGCTTTGATTATTTAACGAATCAAGTTTTTTTATATGGCACGTTAGAGATCACACCTGGCATCCAAGATCACCGAGGCCCAATATTCGCTCACCATCGGTCACAACTATCACTTCAATGTTTCTCTCTGGCCAATTTCTCAGCACCTCAAGAACATGCCCTCTGATTATCACATATAGTTACACAACACTACAAAGATTCAGTCTTACAATCTTGACAGTCCGAATCTGCATTGAATCTACTCATCTAGGTAGTCGAATGCGTCAGACACACTCAATGCACATAGGGTGAGTCTGTTGCCTAGGCGCAATGCACTTAAAAGTTAAACACTGTTTTTAGCTGTTTTAAACATGTTTTAGACGGGTTCCTGTTTCATATTAGATTTTTTCAAAATTTCACCTGTTTTTTTCAGATTTTTTACGCCTGTACACCTTGATGGATGCAACGTGCCTCAAGGACCCGGGCGTGTGCCTTTGACTACATAACATTAAACTTTCTTTTTAAACAAAGAACACGAAAATGAAATCATACTTGTCTTTTAAGGAGATGTACAGTCCCTGTGGACGCCGAAAAATGCTCCCAAATTTCTGGCACGCTTCACCAACTGTTGGAGTGTAAACGATGGGGAGTAGTTCCTCCACATGATCAATTAAAAGCTTGTAAAACAACCGCTCGTTTCTCTCCTACAACACACAAAACAAAGCAAAAGCGCGTGTAAATGACCATAACGTGTTCACGAACCATCTATATTCTTTTCATTTAATCGAAAAACACCTGAAGATCGATCATAGCCATGTATTTCTGCAAAGGAACCTCGTATTGGCGGAGTATATGCATCACCTTCTTCTCCTAATTCCCATGATCAAGATAATAATCAAGAAAATAATCAAGAAAACTACATGAATGCGTATAAATTTCACCAACTTACTTGGAGTTCTTGACTCGATATCGTGGGAGGAAGAAGCCCGTTTAAGTAATGTGCATCTCGTTCTCGTTCAGTGAACGCTAGCCCTTTGTTATGGCGTGGGTCGCGCAACAATATGTGCCCGCTGGATCATACAAACATCTTATATCAACGAATGAACAAGAGCATCATAATGTAACATTCATTTGGTGATTAGATCGATTCGAATCACCTGGAAATCGACATGTTCCACGGGGTAACAAGTTGACCCCCATAAACAACACCGGTATTATCCACGTCACCATCTCCATTATTGCCCATCACCTTACAAATGGTCTGAAAATGTGACAAGAACAGATAAAAACTCGAAATCGAAATACGGAAATAAAGAATTCCCATTGGGGAACAACATGAATTGAATGCATGACCTACCCACGAAAATTTTAAGTTTTTGTTGATCAAGTTTAGATGTATAGGATGAAGGAATGATGAATTTGAATGTGGTTTTTTTTTATAAAAATGGGAACTTGAAATGCAAGTGTGTGGAAGAGTATGATACAAGAGAAATGTTGTGTTATATATGTGTGTGTTAAAGAGAGAAAGTAGGAGAGTGACCCTCTTAATGTTGAAGGTTTCATATTCTCTCTCATGCATTTTTTGCTGCAAGATTTGAAGGTTTCTTCCCTACTTTCTTTTCTAAATATGTGTTTTATTTATTATTATCGGGGCACAGTAATTTTATTGGGTGTGTTATGTTAAAGGTGTCAATCACGTCATGATAGACTGTTAGCAGATTAACTATTCAAGGATTTCGGATCAATCGGTTCACAAGTTAGATAGATGAATTTGAATACTATGTGTGTATTTATTTGCATCAAATACATCAACTCTGACCTAGACACATTTAAAATCACGTTCTGTTTGAGTAGACCTGTTTAATGTTCTGTTATGAATATCAAGTGTATCTGACTTTGGTAATAATTTAAACAACAAATAACTTCTGTTCAAATGAACTTAATTTTATAATCGGAGTTTCTGTAATTATTATTTTTTCCTCATCTCTTCTTCTCAGTTACGATTTACACATATATCCGTTGGCCCACATTAATTTGGGATATTTATTATTGTGTCTATCCGTATGTATTTGTCAGTTTCTTTTCATTGAATTTATGTATTTATGTTATTTTCCTCCAACCTTGTGGAGGCATTCCAATCAACTTTATCACATGGTATCAAGCCATTAACTTTCCCCACCCCTTCTCTTCGTTTCCCTTCAGCCTCTTCTGCTCATTCTCTTCTCCATGGCATCTCCCTCTTCCTCTGCTACTTCTCCCTCTGAATTAGCCCCATCTATGAGCTCTGTCATGCATATGATTGCTATCAAGCTCACCCCTTCCAACTACTTATATTGGAAGAATCAAATGGTTCCGGTCCTAACTGTCCAGAAGCTACTATCCCATGTCGATGGCACTGATCCTCCTTCTGTCGAAAGCATTCAAGATAATAAACCAGTTTCGAATCCGCTCTATAATACATGGCTGATTGACGACCAAAAGGCGATAATGATTCTAAATGCTTCCCTTACTGAAGATGTTATTGGTGAAACCATCGGCCTCACCACCGCTCGGTCGATCTGGTTGGCCTTTGAAACTGCCTTCAGCAACACATCGATTGAAAGAATCCAGCATCTTCGGGACCAACTTCGTGAGATTTCTAAAGGGACGACCACTGTTGGTGAATTTGGTCGCCGGTTCAAGTATGTTTGTGATCAATTAGCTGCCGCCGGCCATCCAGTCGCTGAATCTGAAAAGTCCCACATATTCCTTCGTGGACTCGGACCCGACTTTACCATGTTCTCCACTGCCACTCGGGCGGTCAAACCCACCCCACCTCTTCGCGACTTACTGACTCAAGCTGAATCCTATGAACTTCTTCACTCTTCCAATCGTGGATCGACTACTCCTCCGGTTGCTTTCAACTCAATTCGTGGTAGGGGTAATCGTGGTGGTGGTCGGTTTTCTCGAGGATCGGGTTGGAGTGGACGTGGTCGTGGTGGTCGTCGGCCTCCACACTGTCAGTTGTGCCGTCAAAACGGGCACTATGCTTCATCTTGCCCTTGTTTATCCTTATCTCCTTCATCACCGAGTGCTACTGATTCGGACCTAGCCAAGGCTTTTCATGCTACGTGCAATCTAAATTCTTCGTCACCCGATTGGTTTGTCGCTGATTCAGGTGCCACAGATCATATGGTTGCATCTCCTCAGTCTCTGCAGCATAGTTCTCCCTACTTGGGTGACACTAAAGTCACTTTTGGCAGTGGTAATTCTCTTGGTATATCTCATATTGGTCACAAAAACATTGCTACTAATGTTCGTTTGCAGGATGTTTTGGTTGTTCCCCACCTTACGCACAATCTCTTGTCGATTAGCAAACTCACCACTGATTATAACTTGGATGTGTTGTTTCCCAACAATACTTTTACATACAGGATCGAACAACGAAGCAAGTAGTAGCACAAGGAAGATGTGAGAAGGGCCTCTATATTCTTCGATCCGGACCTCAAGTTTTCTTGTCATCCACAAATAAAGCCTCGTTTGAACTTTGGCACGCGCGGTTGGCACATGTATCTCATGATACAATTTTGCTACTTAATAAACATGGTTGTTTGAACCTTACATCAATATTACCTAAACCAGTTTTGTGCAGCTCTTGTGAATTATCTAAGTCACATCGTTTACCGTTTATAAATAATGACCAACGTGCATCTAATCCCCTTGATCTTGTTCATTGTGATCTATGGGGAACTTCCCGGTCACTGCGGTTGACAATAGCCGCTACTACGTAATTTTTGTGGATGATTACTCACGCTTCACCTGGTTCTATCCGTTGCAAACTAAATCTCAATTTAAAGATGTCTTATTAATTTTCATGAAGTTTGTGCAAACACAATTCTCACGTAAGATTAAGGTTTTTCAAAGTGACGGGGGTACAGAATTTTTAAACAATCATGTCAAGCAGATCTTTGCTGACAACGGCACGTTTCATCGGGTCTCATGCCCATATACACCACAACAAAATGGACATGCCGAACGAAAACATCGACACATTGTGGAAGCCGGTTTAGCTATGTTATTTAATAGTCATGTCCCGTCTACTTATTGGGTGCTTGCGTTTAGCACTGCTGTTTACATAATTAATCGCCTTCCCACTAAAATTTTGGGAAACAAGTCACCGTTTGAGCTTTTATTTCACACAACAGCCAACTATGATAATCTGCGTGTTTTCGGGTGCCTTGTCTACCCTTATCTACGAGACTATTCGATGCACAAACTATCCCCCCGCAGCCTTCCATGTGTATTTATGGGATATTGCCCTCAATACAAGGGCTATCGATGTCTCGATCCGGCTACTAATCGAACTTACATAACTCGACATGCGCGGTTTGATGAATCTAGTTTCCCTTACAAAGGTCTTTTTGCGCCACCATCTTTTGATACTCTCTCTTGGCATACATACACCGATCCTGCCCCATCTCCACCATCGGAAAAACATCCGACACCTACACCCCCTACTATTCCTCCTCCTCAGCCTTGTTGTGATGCACCCCTACCGGAAGCCTCCCCTACAATGGTTGCACCACCAAACCCACCTCCCACTGACTCCACCGAACCTGATACATCACCTTCCACATCGACGCCCTCCTCCTCCACCGCCGACACAACATCTGATGAGTACTCATCACCTACTGTCTTGCCACCACCAACTAGTAACTTACCCCCACCACCACCACTCACCGCCTCCACTCATCCGATGACAACAAGGGCTAAGGCAGGAATCTTTAAACCTAAGCACCGTCCCGAGTTTGCTTCCACGGCTCTTCACTCGGCCTTATATGCTAACTCCTTTCCCAAAGGGTACAAGTCTGCTTCTAAACATGCTCACTGGGTTGAGGCTATCACAATATCGTCTTTGATGTCACATCCTGAGTAATAATTTCTATATTTTCTTTGATGACTATTGGTGCCTCTTTCCTTAAAGAAATACCGCAAGACCTTGAATTTGTTGTATTCATTTTGTAATCGGACACACTATCTACTTGCTTCATGCAATTTCAATATTTCTATGTGATTAGATGAATTTGATATGATTATTTGCTTTGTATACCCGTATGAAATTGCACCCACTGTCATTTGTGAATATATACCAAATTATCATTACGAAATCAGATATGCAATTTCCATTTGCTAAGGTAACAACTTTTTTCGAACGAGTTAGTAGTATATAAACTTTAAAGGGCATTCAAATATCCATTTTACTCCATTCCAACACCTCATTGTTGAAAACAAAGTATATATCATCATTAAATTAATAATATATAAATTATATCTATATGAAACATATACTTTGATAAATATAGTCATGAGTTGAATTTTTTTTATTAATATTGTAATTTTAATATTTAAAATTTAATATTTTAATTTTAATATTGTAATTTATTTTTAAGATATTTGTCATTCTAACATTTAAAATGTAATGCTTTTAAAATTCTGAGTGTACTAACAACGTGATGTGATTATTTTATTTATATTTCGTAAATTTTATTCTAAATTAAGTCAGGTCAAATAATAAATATTTTATAATTCTTTTAGTTTATATTTTGTAAAGTTTATTCAAAAATCAAAACCGAGTCAGTTAAATAATATATTTTTAGAGTTTTAAATTTTTAGATTTATCTTTTATGAAATTCTAAATATACAACTAAGTCATACTTATTTTTAGTTATATTCAAAACCTAGCAACATCAATGCTCATAAAATTCATGAGATACATATTCAATATAAAGTTAGAAAACAATATAAAGTTAGAAAACACTTTTTTTTACCAACAATACATGTTCTATTTGTTCAAACACAAATGAAAAGATTTTAACTTTTTGTACATTTTTAAAATTTTCACCGTACCATGTGGGGTAAATCAACACAACAATTTCATGTGTAATTGACAAGAAGCATTAACGATATAATGTAACTGAAATATGACCTACACCAAGAATTTTCACACCATCAATCTCCCAACCATTGTGAACATGTTTTATCCATTTTTATTTAACGACCAACTCACACACTCACTAATTTTGTTTCTTATTTATTCATAATGAGACTCGAACCTTCACCACCACCACCAAAGTTTCTTGAAAATCCCCCCCAAGTAGTTCCAGAAAGTGAAGTAAACCCTAAAGCTTCATTCAAGAATCTTTACATTGGAGTAATAAGCACGTGTATTTTAAAAACACCCGAAATACAAATAGAAAGCCATAGCCCTTTAAATATTTCTACAGTATGCAACATTATAAGCTTTCTAAAGTTAGTCTTTCTAAACATAACAAGTTTTTCTTTTCACTTTCAAACATTCAAACAAACGACCAATTAACGAACACGAAAGCTATGCAGTGAGGAGTTTCTTCATCGTTCAATACCTTCCAAGCCACTGCCCGTTCGTATGAAACAGGTCTCCCCATGCTCGTCAAGCAAACCCCACCAGGAAGACAAGCAAAACCCTAAAACAAAACCGACGAACAAAAACATTTACATTTGACTTTGACTTTTTAAAGTCAAACCAGTCATTATTCAAACTTAAGTTTACCTGTTGTAGAATCTGTGGGAGCTCAGAGCAAACACTCGTTCTTCCACCTCTGTCGAAAATCTTGTCAAGAGTAATATCTTGAAGTGAAACTAATGTCGTTTCAAGCATATCTAGCCCCGCCTGGTTTGCAAACGTGAAATCTGGCAACGCCTGCATATTATTATATTTTTGACTTTAAGAAACACAAGCATCTGAATCTAAAACCACGAAACATAATTTATATATAAATTTGTATATTTATATAATGGGTCCATTCAATATATAATCAATTTTAAGTAAAAAACTACGAGAACCATTACCTTTAAAGAACAACACATTATGGCATCTGAATGATGCCAAAGTGTTTTAAGCATCGAATCACTTTGTTCATCAGCCGTCTTGAAAAGATCTTCACCAAGAAAGCAACTATACACAAAATTTTAAAGAAAAAAGATGATCAAACTTTGATGATCACTAGGCAGAGGTTAAGTTGTGCTAAAACGCTTAATTACCGAAAGCTTTGACAGATCCAACGAGCTAGCATTTGGGCTTCAGGGGTACCAGATGGGGCTTGCAGGCCTCTTGGGCCAAAAGGGGACGGTGAGAGTGCTAACGCCACCCTTTGAACAGACGATATGATGTTACGCACATACTGTCTAGCCATAGCTGCAATGCTTTCTTGAAGATGAATTTCAAAAGCAAACTGAAATGCTATTGTCATCACGGATTTAGTGGGCCCGCTTTGACCGAGGTAGTCTGCTGGTGTTCGTTTCATGGGTGGGCCCACCTCGAGAGTCGATGCAAGATCACGTGTCGGGTTCTGAGAACTCTGTGAATCATTAGTGATTAAGAAACTAAAGGTTAATTTACCATAAAAGAATCATATTTACTTGAGGATTAATAATTTAAATTTTAACATTACATTATTAATTGGGATTATGCGAAAACCGGAAGGTAGGAGAGGGGCATCGTCGGTGAAAGAGGCGTCAATCGGAGCAAAAATAAGTTCGGCAGAAGTGCCGATTGCGTTTTCATCAACTCCGCTACAAAGCTGGGAAGCAAAAGAGTACAGAGATTAAGGGTGTTTGGATATGTGTTTTGTAAGTGATTATGCAATCAAAATCAGATAAACAGTTTCACTTACTTGCAGAAAGAAAATATCCCCAGGCATGAGCATGTCTTCGGCCCGATAATGAGGCATGTTTTCAAGCTTAATAACCTCCATAAACTGCTTCAAACAGGAAAACCCAATTAATAATCTGAAAAATAAGTACAAAAAGGTGCAGTCTTTTAATAAGTACCTCTTCGTGCTCGATTGTATGAGCCAATGGAAGGATAACCTGACCACCAAAGCCACCACTTCTAGCTAGTGGTAAACCACATGGACCACCTTTAACCGATGCAGCCGAGTAACAATCGATACTGCTATCAGCCCATTCCGATCGGTGTTCTCTCAAGAATCTTGTTAGTATTGCAGGAGGCACATTCTGCCAAAATTTGACTTTCATTGTCAAACTAATGCTTCTCGTATTCAAAATTGACATGGATTCGATTAACATTTTGGTGCACAAATTATTATACATAAAGATTTTTTCATGGAATTCAATGTCATTAAAATACCTTTTGAAAATATAACCAGGGTTTGACTTATGTAGAGTCAAAAATTGGTATGTTTGACTTTGACCAACTTACTTGTAAAAGCATTGAAGCTTTAGCACATAAAACGGCATTGCTGATTGACGGAAATCCATCTGCATACAATGGAGGTGCACCCATCACTTTATCAGGAGACGAGTTAACAAGAACGGTGACATCATCAACTCCATCGCTTTCCATCATAGTCCAACCCTCATCACTAAAACCATTGATTGCTTCATTAAAACCTCTGCACAAAAAAAATCAATATCTTTTAATGTTTCATCACATGAACATATAAGAGACAGTGACTTTGATATCACAATTCTTTTTCTATAAATACAAAAAAAATAAATAAATAAATAAATAAGTAAAAATAACCTGCTCATTCTTTGGCCTAGTGCACGAAGAGCAGCTGGTCTTCTCCCCCAGCTAGTGACCATTGGTTGAGAAATCTCTTGTGAAATCTGCCTCAGCTGGCGAAAAGCCTAAAATAAAAAAAATAATAATAAGAAAATACTTGTTAAAGAAAATATTATTTGAAAAAATAAATTTAACGAGAGAGTTATACCGCAAGTGTCGTTCTTTGAGCAAGTAATGTTGATGACTCGTATAGAGGGCGTAAAACTTCAGGAACGCTTAATGACTGCATGATATGGAATGTAATAAAGTTAGAATTTAATATAATAAAGCAAAACACAAGTACTCAGAGTCGATTTTCTTTCTCATACCTCAAAGTCAACATGGTCAACTATGTGAATTATCGAGCCGCCACCATCACAGGGTCGTATGAGGTACCCACTTGGCAGAATTTTGGCTCTCACGAAATGAGGCACGGGTGGCATAGTAGGGCCATTTTGAGTGTTGTTCAGTGATCTTTCACAAACCTTTAAGTTAAGAAAATCATAGTCATGACATTTCCTTAAAAACCAACAAATAAAACTCATATTATTAAAATTAATTATTTTTCACACGCACCACTAGGCTGCCGTCCTCCAATGCAGATGTATAACGCAGTAACCAAAAATCACGTGCTGGTGCTAAAGTAGTTGGTGCATAAAGCTATAAAAACACAAACATACCAAAAGGGTCAAACCATCTAGGTCAACATAGAGTGAGTAATGTACAAGTTTCTATTGGGTGTGCTAACCTGCATGTAAAGCAGCTCAATGGTTCCATTATTTCCGGTTGTGAGCACATTGAGGACATCCACAGCTCGGCAATCACGAAACCATGATGGCCGATCTTTAAGGATTTCAGCAACCTGAAATAGAAGCTTAAAAATCAGTATTTGCAGCATTTTAGGGTTGTGGGTCCCACAAAATCACACATGTTTAATGTCCTAAGGAAAGCGGGGAAGGAAGCTTACTCTTGTAGGCTCAAGACCGACAAGACCACATGCACGTGATGCAACACCGGTGCAACCATGAGAAATAGCAATGATTCCAATGGAATCCGGACCAGGCTGCAAAGTTGGTTACACAAGGAAATTATAATAAAAATAACTAAAGCTTATGTTAATGGAGTGTGACTATGAATTATCATGTTAAAGACTTGAGATAAAGCAAGATCACTAGTTTATTTAAAAGATTATATTAAATAACTATTAACTTATGAATAAAGTTTGAGCCTTGGTGCATCGGGTCACCCTCCATGGCTCCATGATTAAAATTAATAGAACCTTTCACTAGTTTATTAAGACAAAATTCGACTTTATTTGACTTTATTTCATATTCAATACAAGTTCAAAACTTTGAGAGACTGATAAAGGAATCCTTGAGTAAACTTATATCTCACTCTTTCAGGTTATTTACATATTTTTAAGGGTCCAAGTTATAAGGTTACATCAGAAATAATATGTGTTACTAGTCATATTTCTTGACACAAGGAGAAAAGAACATGGGAGCCAGAAGGTGGTGAATGAAAGAAAATGGTTTTATGGGTCCCATGAGATAAATGGGATTGGGACCCACATTGACATCTTCGTCTCTTCTAATGCGCCATAACCGAACCAATGAACCTAAAACGTGCAGATGATGGACGACCATTGACTAGAACAACGAAACCTAATTCTTTTGGGGAGCAATAAATTGTATCCCACTGGTATATAAATCAGAAAGTTGAACAATAGAAATGAAAAAGGAAAAGACAAAGATAAAGATAAAAAATATATATATAAAAAGGTTGAATGTGGAGGATTGTGACTCAAATGATGAGATTCTAATGTGTATTAGAAGGTTAGCAGGTTTCTTTATAAAGAATTCTAATTAAATCAAGAGATAACATTAATTAAAGGTTAATGGAATGATCATTAAATTATTTAATAACACAAATTAAAGTAAGTGGAAAGAACCTTCATCCCAGGCATTTGGACCCACTCGACAGCAGTCCCGGTTGCCTTTGATAAAAATTCTGTTAAAGTCTCCTCTGCAATGGACAAAAGCCTAAAAGATATACAAAAAAAACACAATTGTCAAATTTAAATTCATATAAAGTAGTGATCAATCAAGAACATAAAGAAAACTATGTTTTAAAAAAGATGAGTGGTAAAATTACTATATTACCCTGCAGGACTAGCATCCTGTGGTGGATGTTGAGGGCTCAAGTGGTGTTGACCGCTAGTCACCACCGACTCACAACTCGTGTCTGTGGTGACAAGCGCCATCTGCATAACATATGGTGAAAGAGTAACAAAATAAATCAAGCAAAAGTTTCATATAAACAAAAGCGAAAGTTTGGAACATAAAGGATCATAATTTTGGAAATCAAAGAAAACTGTATTAGAGAAGAGCGAATTTAATTACGTTTTGAGTCTGCTGACGAAAGTAGCCATTTTCATACACCAAGTTAGAAACTTGCTTCTGCAACCGATCATTTTCCTCCATTAACAATTTATTCATTGCTGATAACTTTCTATTCACGGCTTGCAGTCTTGATGCCTCTTTTCTTTGCTTTTCTCTACATCTATATATACAAACAGTAAACTTTTTAATCAAAAAGTCACTAAAACTGAAACAAGATTACCACCAGATTCTTTCTGGTACAAATTTGATATTTTTTTAAGCACTTAACATGAAGGGTGTGTTTCAAGATCAAGAAATTGAACTTTAAAACCAAAACAAGATTACCCAGTTCTTTCTAGTCCAAAATGGGTCCTTTTTTATGAATCTTATATGGAAGGTGGGTTTTCAAGATCAAGAACTTAGAAACTTTTAACTGAAAAATTACAAAGGTAGAAAAAGATAAGATGACAGGATGTGTCAAGATCAAGAACATAAATTTTTAACTAAAGGAAATCGCAAAAGCTCGAAAAAGTATTTTCCCAATTCTGTTTGGCTCACAATGGGATTAGGAATTTAAGATTAAAGGGTGTAATTCATAATCAAGAACTCGCAAAAACTAGATAAAGATAACCACCAATTCCTTTATGCATTTCAATATCAATAATCAATCATTAAAAATATGAGGTTTTACCTTCGATTCTGAAACCAGACTTTGATCTGTTTAGGCTCGATGTTCGACAGGATGGGGCACTCCCGAATGAGCTGTTGTCTACGAAGTGAGCTCGGTTTCGGGCAATCATGGTACAATCTTTCTAAGGCTTCCACTTGTTCTGGTGTATACCGAACATACTTGCCATTATCCATCCCCATTGAGTCCCCTTTGCAAGCCGAAGTCACCGCCATCATTACTCTAAAATCAGCGAAGATTACTAAACAAAAAGATCAAAATTTCACCCAAAAACAAAAGATTCAAACCCTCTTTCTAATCATGTACTATTCAAGATTTCAAGCACAACTAGTGTTCACTATAATCTAACTCAAAACCCATCAAGAATCACTCATAAAATAACACTTTTGGTGTCAAAAAGTCAAGAGCTTGATAACCCTATTGTCTAATTCCCATCAAGACAACCAAAAAATCAAATTATTTGGACAAAATGTACTCAAGAATGATGAATAACAGTGGATCTTGTGCCTGAAAGATATGAAGATCACAAGATTGATATAGAAAGAGAGATGACAAACACCTTGTTTTGAAGTGCAACGTTGTCTTTTACCCTTGTTGTTATCTTCTTATAATATTGTTGTTTTGCAAATGGACTACCCTCACAACCACGCAGTTGCAGCAGCTCCAAGCACGAAATGCAAAGTTTCCATTATTGGATCACTAAAGATTGTGAATTTCAAGTTGGGATATTTGATTATGGACTCAAATGGGTCATCTAATTAGGGTATATGCCCAAATATGCTATTGATTGAAAGAAATTGCAGATAAAGAGAGTGAAATGTGAGATGAGAGGATGTTAAAGGGAAACCCCAGATGGGAGACAGAAGGAGACCATTTATGGATCATCATTCCATTTTGTCCTCACTTTGTACCAAACACACACAGTATGCAAATGAATTTTGAAGGTGCTTTCTTTCTTATTTAAGTTGAGATGATCACACACTGCAAAAGTGGACAATTTTTTTTTTTTTTTTTTTTTGCTGCTTTAATTAATGTATTTGTTTGGGTGAATTTTCAAATCAAGGGTGTAGTTAAAGATTTCATTTGTATTTATAACTTAGAATCATGTGTAAGTTATATTAGTTACATGTGTAATAGGTTAAGTTATAAAAAACATATGAATAAATTAACATTATGGTTTTTTTATATACATGATATATGCATTTGTAGAAAAAGTTTACTATACAAAATAATTTTTTCGTGCAAAGTGTACAAAATTCTCAAACAATAAGAAAAGTTATGGGTGGAATTATAACGTAAGTATTAAAATTAATCACGTATAGAAGAAATTGACACGCAAAGATGGTGTTATCAAGCAAGAAGTTATTCTTACGTGATAATTTAATCACTGTGTGATAATATCATGCAAGTGTAATTATTACTTGTTATCACGTGATGATTCCACCTCAAACTTCGTATGCAAACGTATGCTTCACACGAAAAATGTACTTTGTATAGTAACTTTCCTTTACATTTGTATATAATAAAGCATAACTTTTAAAAAATAAAACAATATAGATTTACTGACCCCATTTGAATATTAAAATATTAAACTGACTATGTATTTACTATTTAATTTTAAAACTTTCCGTTTAAAAGTTACGGAGTATATTGTCAAAAATGTTTTTGTAAGTAATATATATTATCTTAACAATTGTTCTTTTTTTTTTTTGAAAAAATGGATCGAGTGCACTCGACACTCACATAGAGGAGCAAAGCTCATGGAAGAAGTAGGAGGGTTGGTAGAGGTGGCAATAGTGATAGTCGATTTTGTTGTGGGTGGGAAGATGCCGGATGTGAATTCGATTTTTATCTATCAAAAAGTTAAATATTGTTAAATGCAAATTATATTTTTCATGCTTTGAGTTTACATGAAATTTCATTTCTCGTTTCTAGACTAAGAAATAACAAAAAAATATTCACTTATGTTTTTTTTTTACTAAAATTAACAGCCTTTTATTTGCATAGTATATCATTTTTCATCAAAATATTCACCATGACTCGTTAAAGAATGGCGAGTACTTAATTCACAAAGCTATATTTAGATTTCTGATGATCATGTCAACTTTATCATTTAGCTGTATTAGCATGTCAACCCTCCATCAATGTTCACATGACCCATCATCCTTTACACTATTTGCTTTTTTATGCTATATATTTAAGATTATATTTCACGTGTTTTTCGATTTAAAAATTAATTCACATATGAAAACATTGGAAATTTTAAATATTTATTGTTATCTTTTAGTTACTCTTGCTTGCGAAAATGAAATTTTATCACGAAGCTCTAGTAAATTAGCTATAGAGTATAAACAAGTAGACATGCTAGTTACTTACGTCCTCTCAAATATTAAGTATTTTATTTCTCAATAATGGGCTAATGGCTAGAAACTCAATTTGACTAGTATATTTCATGTACCACGTCTTTAAATTTAATTAATTGAAAGACGAGAACATTGATATGACAATCAGAAAATTACATGCTAATTTACACATCATACAATATTGTTGATGGACAGTTAAGTGCAACCACATGATAGTAAAACCTTGAGACTATTATGTGATTTGATCCGTATCCTTCAATGTGATCACTGCTAAGTTTCAAGAAACAAAAACGTTAAGAGTTTCTTATTACACCATGTATCGAATAGGTCCCTTAAAACAGTAGTTATGTGCCCACAAACTTGTTTCTCAAGATACAACAACAAGAAACAATTTGTTTAGCTAGAGATGCCAACCAGTCATGGACGAAGCATTAAAGGGGCCGGGAGGGGCCCCGCCCCCCTTCTTTTTACATCAACAGTGTTAATTTTTGATTTTGTAGTGCAAATTTTTGGCCTATTAGTGTAAATTTTTTTTATATATGACGAGTTCGTCCCCCATAAAATAAATTAATTTCACCCCCGCCCCCCTATAAAAATATCCAAGCTTCGCCACTGCAACCAGTCTCATTTTACTCATGAAAAGAACACATAAAAATATTGTAAATTGTGTGTGTGTGTGTGTGTGAGTCTTGACGTTTTTGAAACTAATTGATCGAGTGTACAAAGTGTCTCGAGAATCAACAAGTTCTTCTAGCATTATTCAAACTAAGGTAAACCCTTGGTTTTATAGTCTCATCAAAACAAAACAAAACATTAGCCAACTCAATAGTATCATACTAAAAATATTTATTAAATTGTATTGTGTCTTTAATATCAATCTAATTTCTAACTCCTATTCAGTATATGAGTATAAGTTGCGACCATGAGAAACTGAGCAACAATAGGAACCAACCAAGCCTAGCATGAACTTCCTGTTGTGTGCCATCAATCACAACTGAGGCATCAATGGCAACCCACGTACCCGTTTACGGGAACAGCTCGAGACGATTAGTGATAGCCTACATTCAGTAGAGAAAACTTTATACAGGTGACTAGGAACCCGCACACATAAGTAGGATTTTTCTACTACTCGCTCAAACTCGATGGTAGCAACTAACAGGATGTTTCTATTACCCGCTCAAACTCACCGGTAGCAACTAAGAGCTCCGTCGCAACCAGCTCGTGACCAAATCAATAGCAGTTTTCAAGCTGAACCAAACTTCAAAAATATGAAGACAGCTCGTGGTGGTGCGGATGTGTGAACTACAAACTATAGCATCAAAGCATCACATTGTGCCTGTTGTTCAAGCCACACACGTGTGAGATCGAGTGCTTAATTTACACCCTTTAGGGTCTCCACTTATATGTTACGGCTAAGAAAACAATTACTAAGGAAGACTTTCACTTATACTTGTATGGTTTGAGCCTCCTCCTATGTGGGACAAGTTCCCAGACATTTCTCGTGTTTTTTTTTTTCATTTCAAACATACAATTTTGATTATCAATATCTTATTTATCTTAACTTAGTTCTAAACACACATTAGTTCATTGTGAAGGTCTCATCAAAAAGATGCAAGCCCATCAATAAATAGCAAGGTAACGATAATTACACATAATTATTGTGATGAAATTAACGAAAAGGCATTTTTTTGCTATTATTCAAACATTAAAAACCAACTAAGTTAAAAGTTATTATTAGTTATAGTTTGCTTTGGATTTTATTTCTTTTGATTAACATATTTAAGAAGTGTAATAAACTAAAATTTATATAGAAACAGAAAAAAAAATTGTTTTCTTCACGTAAAACAAAGAGTCAAAGACCACAAAACAGGGAAGATTAAAGGAACACAAGAGTTGAATTCAAACCCTTCACCTCTGAGTCTCCAACATCCGGCTCATCCTTTTATTTTTCGCTAACTAATTATATATAAATGTTTTATATATTATAAATTACTGCTCACAAAAATATTTTTTTCCTGACAGATAATATTAATATTAATAACTAACCAGCCGTTCAAAAAATAAAAATAAAAAATAATAATATTAATAATAATAACCTACTAGATATGCAATTCTATTCATGAGATAGTGGATTTAAACTCACTTGTGAAATAAATTTAGTTTAAAATATAATATAAGTAAATTATAACCGTAAAAAAAGGATAATATCAATAAAATAACAAATATAGGTGGAGACAATTTGGATGGTGTTCTGAGTTTAATTATTTTGTATGTTGGGTAGGGAATATCATTAGTAGGTCAAGCTTTTGTTTTGACCTTTTACTCCTTGATAACTTTTTTTCTTTTCAGAAAATCACAAAAAATAATCCCTGTCACCCGGTAGTTACAAAAATAATCATTTAACTTTCTTTTAAATGATACACACCAATGAAAAGTGATACTATGAGCCACAAGGTACAAAAGTAAACGTGTTAATGTGTCAAAACCACAAAAGAGATGTTATTCGTCCCTAAATAAACATTCTGATGATAAAATGTTGTATTTTTAATGAAGTATTATGAGTTCTAATCTTTCATAGTATAGATGTTATGTTTTTAATACAATAGATGCACATATAAAGAGTATATGTTTACAAGTAAAAAATCGAATAATGTGTAATACATGTATATTAGGTTTAAAAGTAAATATATTTATGCGCCAAAAGTGAGTGTATTTTTGCGTGAGATACCTCTAACCACTTGAAAAGCATAACATGTCATATTTTTTAGTATTTTATTTATAAAAACGGATTTCAATGTATTCTCCTCTTTCAACAAAATTGAACTCTACAAATTTGAAAAAAAAATGCGAGTCAATGGTCTTAGTTTGATCATTGATGTGTAGTAGCCGAAGTAGATCTTAGGGTTGTTTTCTAATTCCACCAAGTATTGAAAAATGATACAATTGTATTCAAATAAAAAGACTTTTAACCTTGAGAAATATTATATGTTTTACACTTGTCATTTTATTTATTTTAAAGGGAAACCATATTTTGATATTCATAAAAACATAATTAACTAATGAAAATAAAATGATGAAATATTTTCATCATTATGTTATGTGTATTAGTTATTGTGTCGTTTTTATAAACTTTTTTATAAAGTTATTGAAATTTGGCATTTTTATAATGTTGCAGGCATTTTAGCTAACAATTGGGCTAAAAAATTATATGCTAGAAACCACTAAAGTCCACTTCTTTAAGAAATGTTTTTTAACATTTTGTGTATTGTTTTGAGACAAACACTTCAGTCAAAAACTCAAATTATCAGGTCTTGGATAAGTATGTATAGTCCTGTTGTAATATTGAACATAAGTTGGAATACTCTAACCAATTTTTTTTATTCTTCCATTTATTTAGGTAGTCGTTCTTTTACTTTAATGCGTTTTACCAAACAACTACTTCCTCAAACAATTATAGTTAAATCTTTCTAAAAATTTGTGCTCATACTTAAAAACATGAATTTTGAAAAGTAATTTGACTGTTAATTGAGAATATTAAAACACAAGTATTAATATAATAATGAATTTTTATCACAGAACGAAAGCTTTTCAACAGCGAAAATATCTATCAGAATTTCCTCAATGGCGAGTCTTAATGGGCCGAAGTCACATAACTCACAATAGGTTGTATGATGAAAACTCCCCTAGTTGGGTGTTAACGAGTCTTGTAATGCATTTGTATATGTTTTAGGTTATTAGCGGCGGAGCTTGAATACTCTCATAGGGGGGGAGGGGCAACTCGATATATATAAAAAAATTTATATTATCGGACCAAAAATTTACACTAACGGAACAAAAATTAACATTACTGACAACCCCCCCTCCTATTATCCTTCGTCCCTATAGGTTATATCAAGTTACATTATATGTTTAGAGAAACTTAGGTAAATGATAAGAAAAGATCAATTCAAAATTCCCAAAAATATAAATTATTATTGTACCACTTCACATTTCCTAGCTACATTTTACCCAATAAACATGTCTAGAAATAGTTATTTTATAGAAAGGGACTTTACCATGTGAGCCATTAGTTTCCTTATCTCACACTTTGAATACTTGTTGGATCTCGTATCAACCATATATAGTGTAATCCACAAAACATGGAAACCTAGTAATAAATTAGATATTTCCTAATTTTAATTCACTAAAGGATCATTTCAAAAGTTAGAAAAAAATATATATCAATGAGAAAAAATCTATATCAATGATGTGCATCATAGGGTTCACACCTCGCACAATTTGAGCACAAACATGTAAACCATTTTGAGGTATTTATATGCTAAAATAACCTGAAACCATCCATTTCAGCATTAATCATATGTTTCTAAAGGTGTCGAAATTGAGTCACCATGTGAAAACCAGTGTACATCCCTTAGACCCCTACCTTTTCAGCATCACATGTATGATCGATTTTAATTCAAAGACAATCAATTCCAATATATTAAGTACCACAATATTAGCGTAAATTATGTATTCACAATTGTTGGAACGGGTTACGAATTAACAAGACTTTTCTAGTTATCAGCAGATGATAAATGTGAAATCTAAGTCAACAGCTTTACTAATAAACACACATACTTTGAGTAACTATATATACGCAAGATGTTTTTTCAAAGTACACACCTGATTAATCTTTCTGAGTACAAACTGTTATGATCAGCATATAAACAAGTGGGCTGTTAAACTTACCTCTAAACTATACAACTCTTATATTTATACTATGAAAGCTAAACGTAAATAATAAATCACTTTACATCTATTCCTGCTTTAGGAAAATGTATCTACAACACAAACAAACAATCGACATATCACAAGTCAACTGCTTCAGTACCATGTCGTCTTCAAAAGACAGAACCCAGCAGTCGTCAATGTGCTTCGGTACAGACAGTCTTGTCTAATGTTATAGTTGATCTTTATATATGTAGCTAATCCATCAAGTGATTACTAAAGAGTTCATAATATATATATATATACACACTAGGTTATAATCACATGTAATACACGGGCTAAATAATTTATTGTCACATGGTTAATTATATAAAAAGCTATGTCTTAAATATTATGTATTATACGTATTTATTAACCCATGTATTACACATTTGAAAATTTGAAGTTAACATATTTGAGATTTTAATTAAGGATAGTTATTAATTAATAAATAGTTATTATAGCATTCATAATTAAAAAGAGAGAGAAGTGGAAAAACCAATTATTAGATGGTCTAGAATGATGACAAGTGTCCGGATTTATTTTTATTTATTAGTATAAAGATATATATATATATATATATATATATATATATATATATATATATATGGTACTTTTTCGAAAAACAAGTAGAAATTTATCCAATCTATAGGATATTATCATTTATCAATGTTGGAACAACGATTAAACCTAAAAATTTATTTATGGAACTTTAGCTAGTTAATGAGTTGGTGATCACTGGCGGTAGCCCTACGGGTATATTTTCGTTGCTAAAAGTCAATTTTCGAAATTGTGATGGTTGTTGTTGTTGTCATCACTATTTAATATAAAATGTTAGTGATCATTTGTCTTTGGAATTAATAACACATTTAGCTTTAAAAATTGTATCATATGTTTTTAAACTTGGAAGTATTTAAATTCTTAAACTTTTGTAAAATTACTTCTTACTATTGTCATATGAATATAGTGTAGATTATGATATATTTTTTGGTGATTTCCTTGGTCGAGATTGGCAAGATCAAGTAACTAGCTCATCTCACTTGAGCACTAATCTAAGCTAATAGTAATTACTCTTTAATCTTTGTCGGAAAGATTACTAATTCAAACAATATATTTGTCTGGAAAACAAATATAAAAAAGAAAAAGAAAAAATGGAATTCCATTGTAGAAAATGCAATTATTTACTTTTAAATATAGATTATGAATAATAAATAAATTTATCAACTAAAGTTATAAACTTATATCTTTAAGTTCAATAAAATAGTTAAATGTGACGTTATTAATAAAATATATCTTAAATAAAGAAATACTTTAATGTATTCATAAAGTATGTTGAAATTTACATGTTGATTAGAAAAATAAGGTAATGGCAGACCAATTTGAGTGCCCTTTTCTCAAGTCTTGCATTTTAAGCACTCAAGACTCACTTTTTAAATTGCTACATAAACAATAAAGAAAAATACTTTCATCAAATGTATGTATTGTAAACAAAATTTTACATTCACACGTAATATATTGCACAAGAAGTTATTTATGCGCAATCAATTATATAAAAATCTAAAAATTTCTATAAATACTTATATCTATATCTATTATTTTAATTATAATACACAAGACAATTTTAATCCGATGTCTTTCTTTCTCACAATACATGAAATTTTCTTTCAAACACTACAACTTATGTTAATACACATTTTACGTATTTTTATTTAAAACTGGTTATTCATTGAATACTTTTCATGTGTATAAATTGATAATTTAGATAATAATTATGAAGTTTCACTGTTTATTTACTCCGGTAAATATATTTAAAAAATGGTAAATAGTTTTTGCCTAGCTTTAGAGAACATGAAATACTAATGATATGTCATGATGATCACTTAATTACGCCTTTTTTATATAAGAGTAAAATAAAAGCAATTTATGTCTAAGAAAGAAAGAAAAAGAAGGTGGGAAATTAAAAGCGTTTACTCGACATTTCAAAATGTTACCTTTTTGTTTATTCCTAGTCACGCGATGTGGAATCCTTCTACTCTAATAAAAGAGTAAATGGGGGTGCCACGTGTCAGCACCACAATCATTCTGAGAGAAATTTTCCCGCCTCTCTCTCCTATTAAATAATTACCTTAATTACAAATAATATAATTTTAATACTCTTTAATATTTAATAAATTAAGAAATAAATCTATTTATTAAGGTTATTTCTAAATAAATTGATATTTTTAAACAATCAATTTTTTAAAAACAAAAAATAATCAAATTTGAGAGTTGCAATAAGAAAATTTTTAAAAATGATATTTTTATACGGTTTGTTTTAAAACAAAATGTTTATTTAAAAAAAATTGTAAAAACAACATGTTAAAAAGTTAATATCACTGTTTTATTATTTCAGTCATATCATATCTTATAATATCATTTTATAATTAATAAATTTATTGTATTAATATTTTATTTATTCAACCCGTGTAATACACGGGTTTACTAAAGCTAGTATACTAATAAATTGTTTCGTCTTTTCAAATACAAATACAAATATATATTATTATATTTAGTAAACCCGTGTATTTTACGAGTTAAATAAATAAAATATTAAATATAACAAAAATTTATTCATTATAATATAATATTTGAAGATAGAATACGATTGAAATCATCCTTACTAATATAATATTTGAAACGAATTTTTATAATTTTTTTTTCTAAAAATCAAATTTTTTTAAAAATACAAAATATTTTAAAATTAGTTTTTTTAAAACTAAAATTTTTATAAACTAAAAATAATTAAAATTGGGAGTTATAGTAAGAAAATTTTTTAAAAATAAGATTTTTAAACGGTTTGTTTTGAAACAAAATGCTTAATTTATATATTGGGAAAAACAAAAAAAGTTTAAAACTTTGATATCATTTTTTATTACTTATAGTTTTTACTCGTACGTAAATTCAATCATATCTTATCTTAAATATCGTTTTATAATTAATAAAATTTTATTCTATTTAATATTTTATATATTCAACCCGTGTAATATACGAGTTTACTAAATCTAGTTTGATTACTATAATCGTAAATGAGCATTCATTTTAAAAACTATTTTTATATACTAATTTGTAATTTTTATTGTAGTGAGCTGGATATGTGCCCAGATCGTAGATGGAACCTAGATGGACATCCTAAAAAATATCATGCGTCTTTTAGAGATTTTGTTTTATTAGCATAGATTAATTTTGATTTTATAATTTTCTAAAATAAATTATAAGATATAATATAATTCATTTTAACAATTACGATATCTAAAGATCACTATAATGCCACCAAATGAATTTAAGATTGTTTATGCAAAATAAAAATATTAAAATAAATTATATTACTATTTAAACTTAATTTTTGATATTAATTTCTTTCATAGTGAACTAATTATAGAGAAAATAAATAATTAACTATTCTTTAATTTTGTGAAACATTTGTAATCTCTGTTTCCATCAGGCTTTTACTATATTTATAGGTTTTCTTTTATGATTTTCTTTTTGGAAGATCTTATGTTTGAGTTTTTAGAACGTCAAACTAATGATAAACGGTTGAAATTTTGTCTTGGGTTAGAACTCGGGTAAGTTGATTCGTAATCCAAAGGCTTACCTGGGAGCTAACGTCGTTCGAAAAAAATATATAACAGAAGAAAACATGATGGCGTCTATGTTTTCCTATTTGGTCTATTACAAACCTCAATTTTCATATTATATACGTTCTAATGTTCTATTAATGAGAAAAGAGTATATTATTACCCCTTTTTCTTATACGGAAATCATAATCATAATAATATATAAATCCAGATTTCTATCATGACTATATGTAATAAAACTAGACTTTGTGGATATCATGTGTTTAAAAAAAAGATATTTATAATGTAATTTTACGCATTGATATCTTATACAACCAAATAAAAGAAAAGATATATTTATAAAATGTAATTCATATATTGAATCATTTGAAAACAACGAAATTTTAACGCTCTACAACCCTCCCACGTCTCTATGTTCTTCCTCTTCCAGGAAAAAAAAAAAAAAAACCATCATCATGAACAAGTCACAACCACAAACCAGAATCACTTAGGGCTTTGATTGATTTCGTTGTTTGGATTTTGGTTTGCTAAAATCGGGATTTAATTGGTTTTGAACTAGTTGTGGTTGGAGATGGGTGATTAATATTGCGATCATTAGTGTGGTGATGATGGGGGTTTCACAATGGTAACTAGAATTATTCAAGACAAATTTTACCTTAGGCTAAGCTAAAACTTACAACTTATTGGTCGCTGGACCCCTCTTACGACTCTATCAAACTGATTACATGTTTTTCTTTAATTTCATACGCAATACGAGCACCAACGTTACGTATCTGTTCTTACACCTAATCAACTGCTAAGAGATTTTAAACTAAATATAAGTTAAATTTTCACTACGATACATTTCATGAACATTTAAAACTCTTTTTATATAACTAAACACTTCTTCATGCAGCTAAATATGACATATGTTTCATGAACATTAGATGTTTTCATAATGATTCACCTATTCACCTAGATACAAAATCTCTGCTACTAGACCACCAAACCAGCCTAGTGATAAACATTTTTTCGTGCACCTAAATATGACATATGTTTTTATCATTTGTATATATTTTAGATCATAAATTTTTGGATGAAATATAAATTTATGAAATGGTTTAAAGAATGCAGTGAAAGGAGGGTTGACCAGGAGCAGGAAGGAGCAGGTGGTGGTGTATGGCGTGCGCTTTACGTGAGCCTGCATACCATATCTTTGCTTTTCTGACCCCACACGCCTCACACCCATACATATACATTATATATGGACACCCAAACACTTTTCATCTTTTCTTTTTTATATATTTTTTTATTTTTATAAGGTAAAGTTCATATAATATAACCAAGTTTTAACATTGTATTAATGGAATAACTTGTCAGTATTTATAACTATAAAAACCACTCATCTTTTTTTATTATTTCATTCTAATGAAACTTTTAGGAGTTGCTTAAGTCGGAGGGCGGAGGAGGTACTAATGTCACACCCACCACACTATACCACAAACTCATCAATTAAAATTGTCATGTCACGCTACACCACAATGCGTCACACTCACAATTTTGGTGGCGGCGGTGTTACCGTGAAATGCTGTAGTGAAGTTAGCCATTGATCAAGTCATGTGTGGAAGAGATGTCAGGGCGGTGATGTTGCCGCACGACGCCGGCCCCTGCCGCATCCTTCCAACGTGGGCGCCCCAACCCCCCTAAATGACACATTTGGGTGGAGGTTGAGTTCAATGCCAAAATCTTGTGAGTTAGAATGGTAAAACTCACTTAGAGGTTAAGAGTTCGAGTCTTGTTTATTACGAGTTAATGTAAAATAGTTGTGATGTAGATTAGATGGAACAAAAAAAAATAATGTAACATCTAGCATGACAAAAAAATTAAAATATTTTTGAAACTTTATCATTATTTAATGAATTTTTTCTTTATAATTACATGGTTAAGTTTCATGTATCTTTCATTAAGGCCAATTTTTACAAAGTTTATAACATCTATAAACAAAATTTCACAACAATAAAACAATATTAAAAGTTTAATGGTTTTTGTTGTGATAAAGTTTGTACCGTCTTTGGTGAAATTTTCACGATATTATAATTATAACAAACACTGTAAAATATATAATAACTAGCATTAGCATTTCGCGCTACGCGACGGGAAAGACAATTTATTTGTACTTATAGTCGTAAACGTTGATGGAACGAGAGCGTGTTAAATTTTGTGATATTAAAATAAAAGAATAATAAAATGTCTTTGCCTTTAAATCTTAAAGAAATTAGAAAAAGAAAACCAAGATTAAACAAGGAATGAGGTCAACATTAAAAAAAAAAACAAATAAATAAATACGAAGCAAGGAAAAAAATAACAAAAAAAAAAAGAATAACAATACACCAGGGGTGGGGGGTTGCCAATTTTTTCAAACACGGTTAGATGGGGGGCATGTTGCCCGCGTTCTATCGGTGGGCCACCGGCCCCTTTTTATGTTTAGTGCTCCCGATATTGCTTAAATGTAAGACAGTAAACGAATAGAATGTTTAGCGAATAGTTAGCCAACCATTCGGCTAAAAGTTCGCTTATGTTGTTTGTTTAATAAATGAACGAACACGAAAAAAAAAATTTATTTCGTTTAGTTAAACAAAATAACATGAACAGAGGTTACGTTCATTTATTTATGTTCATAAACGTTCGATAATAAGTGCGTTCACATTTGTTTGTGTTCATTCATTTAAAAGTTTTGTTTGTGATAATTATATTAGGTTTTTATTTATCTTTGGTATTTATTACGTAATGTTTGTGATTTTAATTATAAAATGAACATATGATCGTTTACATTTGTTTGTTTTAGGAACTTTGTTTTTGTTTATTTATAAAATCAATTTATGATGGTTTGAACTTGTTTGCTTTAGAAACTTTTGTTTGTGTTCGTTTACATTCATGAAAAATTTATGCGCATTCACTTGCCTTTGTTTGTGTTCGTTTACATTAGGAAAATGTTCGTAAACAGTTCATGTACATATTCATTTCCTTATATACGAACACGAACAAAAAAAATCTCGTTCGGTAAGCGTTCGTGAATAATACATGAACAAGTTATTTTCTTGATGAACAAACAAGAACAAGGTCTTGTTCATGTTCTTACTATTCACCCAGGTTTGAATCGTAGTATATATAATGTTTAAATCCATTGTGTTTAACAAAGACAATAAATCATTATAAATAATTGTCCAACGGCTAGACCTACATGCCAGAAAGTAGAAACTGAAAGTGAAAGATACATTGACAGCTAAAATGAATTTCAATTATAACTTTATAATATACACAACAAAGTTAATTTGAGTCTATAATGTGGCTAACAAAATCAAAGTGTGAAGCTTAATACCTATTTGCCACCAACATAATCAAGCAAGTGTTTATCAAGTTCAAAATGCTGGCAAAGACGTTTCTGCAACCAAAACAATCATAATAATATCAACACTTAACTTATTAATCAGTTGACTTGGGTGTTATATCTAACGGGCCAACTAGGTAAAAATAAACAAGTAGCTAACATGAGTTAAAAGGGTCAAAGGACGTCCAAAGTGTATTTTTATTGCATACAAACCCGTAAGTCTTTTTATTTAACAATTTATAGTATTATTACTTTACTAGGTTATAACCCCATGTATTACACGGGTTAAATAAGAAAAAATACTAAACATTTATTAACGATGAGTTAGGAACTGTAAAACGTCAAATATAAAGGTATTTTGATTAGCTGATAAAACACTTTTAATATTTTTAAAACTTTTGTTTTAAAAAGTTATTGCTTTGAAAAAATTCCGTTTTGTTTATCAATATCTCACTTTTTAAAAACTATGAGCTTGTTTTGTAAAAAATATTTTTACGTAAAACTTTTATTTTTTAAAAAAATTGATTTTAAAATATTTCATAATTTAAAAAGGTTTCGCTGTTTTACAAAAAAATCATAGTTTTAGACAATTTTGATTTTATAAAGTATATTTTTAATCAAAATACTTAGTTTTTATTTAATGAAAAAATGTTTTTTAATAAGTTAATGATTAAAAAAGGATATGGATTTATAATATAGAGAGAGAAAAAGAAAAAATTGAGAATTAGTTATTTGACTTTTTAAAATGGAATAAATAGTTTGGGCGGGAAAACTAAGATGAGAAGGCTTGTGGAAATGTCATGTGACATCACATGTAAAGGATTATTAGTTTAGATTGCCATAATTTAGTTTTTGTAATTAGAAAACAAAACATTAATAAATTATTAACACATTAAAAGCAGATAAAAAAGGGTTTGGGGTAGCCCGATCCACCAGTCGAGCTGGAATACGTAAAAGTTTTACGGTATACCTTTGTTATATCCGAAGCTTTAGTTGACGAATGCATCTCGGGAAAGCGAGAAACCTCTTCAGCATTCTCAAATAAGATATAAGTTGGGAGTTGATCAGGTACTCCTGTGCATTATATTCAAAAAATAATAATCTAATAAATAATGTATTCAAAACACAACATAATGAACAACTAAACAAAATGACAATACACACCAAGAGAGATTCCAAATCCTGCAGCCGTGTTTGGGAAAAGCCCAAGATCAACTACCCCAAAAGATATATTTTTATTCGAGAAGCTGATGCATAAAAATATATAATCAAAATGATATATAATAAAGCATTTCTTGATTAATAATCAAAGTTATATACGCACGTAATAGAAAGTTCAGGGAGAACACGGCTGGTGCGTATACAAGATGATGAAAATGAAGAGCGGAATTCCACCTGTCAAAAAAAAGGGAATCAACGACCCAGATTAACTATAAATGGCCAAATGCATTAAGATGTTAAAATTTATTGAGAGTCTAACCAGCCAAAATTTTGATGTTCCACCTTCAGTTAACAAAGATTCCAATTGCAGCGGTGTTAATTGTGTTGAAGAGCCTGATCACATGATTTGAAAAAAATTGTAACCTGGAAATTTAGTGTAGAATGCAATGCAATATATAATAAAGTAAAACAAAATTCAATGAATAGGCGTACCTAGTCCCATGTAGGGAGGTTGTTGTGTAAAGAGATATATAACTGCGAGGATGGAACAAAATTAACGATAGTATCAAATTCTAATGCATCTGATAGCCAACCAAACTAAAATCGAAAGATAAAATTATATAGATGATGCTAATGAACTGTAGTATGTAGGAGAAAAAACTATCTTTTAGAAAGAAGGCATACCTAGGAATGTCAGCATAAACCAGAGTGCCAGGTGATAATCCACAACTAAAGCGATGCCAACAAGAAAAAGCTGGAAAAACATACCCAAACTGTGTTTATTGCGATTTCAACATTTTCATCAATTTACAAACGTTAGCATATCTTATTTATTATTTTAATAGGTAGCATCTTCGTTAAGTATTTTATGTCTCACTATCTTCAAACTTAAGCACGCAGACATAAAGTTTAAGCCTCGTAAAAATTCTAATAATACAGTATCTACAAATATCAATGATTTAGGATTTTTGGATGCCTTAGTCCTCACAACCTATTTCATATGTGCTAGCGGGTGAAGATGAAGATGTCACGGTGATACAATAAAGTACGATAATATTCTGATTTTTTCCTGTAGTCTAGCAAACACTTTTATCATAAGCATGCTGGAAGCGCACCAAGGCGCCGAGCGAGGCAAGGGAGGCCTAGGCACCTGAAACTAACGCAAGGAAAGCTTCGCATCAGGCAACAGTAAGGCAAAAGCCTTGGTACAGGCGCAAGCAAGGTGAGTGCTTCAGGCGGCAAACCTCTTCTTAATGTTTACCATTTTGACTGTCAACACCAATTTTTAGTTTACCATTAACCCAAATTTCTAAACGTAATATAAACGCCGTCTCTACTTCTCCTTTATATTCCTTGTTGTCAATAGCGGCTATAGCGACCGCTATAGCGCGCTATGTAGCGTGGCGCCCCTCCCTCGTTATTTGTAAATAGCGACTGTATAGCGGATTTTTTTATTTATTTATTTTATTATTATTATTATTATTTAATTTTTAATTGATAAATATGAGATTTAGATGATTAGTAATAGAGAATTTTAGCTATTTTGGAGGTCTTTGCTTAGATTTCCTACTACTTTATTGCTAAGTATGCTTATCTATTGAATGTAAAACATTCTTACATATTATTCTACTTAATCGCTAAACACGAAATAGCGGTCGTTATTTACTGCTATTCGCTACATAGCATATAGGTGGCTTGTTGCTATTTACCGCTATTCGCTATTGACAACTATGTTTATACTTGCTTGTACTAAAAAGCTTATTCAAGATATTCTGCGTTTGTCCAAGTTTGGTTTTTCCTTCTTCCCAGGCACATAAAGGTGAGTATTTTTCTTGTTTCAACTTTGGAGTTTGGCGTATGAAAATTGTTTCGTTAATTGCTATTAATCTGTGTTATGTTTGCTTGTTACTTTGTTAGGTATCTGTTATGTTTCTCATTATTGTTTCCAGATTTTGTTTTATGTTTCCATTCTTGTTTCTACATTTTGCATTGTGTTTCACATTCTTCTTATGTTTGTAATGTTCTAAAAATAGTACTAGTACCTAGCAAAGAACTTTTTTATTTCACTAATTTCTGTCATCTACACATAGCTACATGTTGGTCATTTCAATCCGAGAACAAATTCCAGAGCATATCACAGGTTCAGCGCACAAAAAGATATCAATTTCAGATAAAATCCCAAAGGGTAGTATAATAGCTCGGCTAAGCTTGATGTGGTTGGAACTCATGATAACCTAAATTATTTTCATCTAAATGTAAACTAATCACAGTTGTGTATCGAAATTTTCATAAAGACCAAGTATAGGTAAGGAAATATTTAAAACAGAAACGATACCTTAGCAAATAACAGCATATCTGCAACAAAACCATCCCAAGTTTCTTCTTTAACCACCTGCAAAATGCAGAACAGCATATTAAAATCCTTCATTATCAGAACAACTATAGTATAGTTCCTTCATATGTCTTTTTCATCATTCATTTATCAATCTATAGTTGGCTTCCTATATGATCACTTTTGGACTTAATTATTTATCACAGATGCAAATATAACACCATCACAAGTTGATTCACCAATTATCAAGAAAAACAAGTGGCATCAAGTATTCAAAATTTATAAAACAAATTCTAGCAATGGCATGTGCATCAAAATCTTCAGATACATCGACCTATGGCATAGGTCCCCAAAATGCAAGAAAGCCGAACAAAACGCTCAATGTCAAGATATTAAAACAGATAGATATGTCGCCACAAGTGCGAATTACCCAAATTCCTTTGGAATGCCTGTCAGCTGTTGTACTCGTGTCACCTGTGAAAAGAACTCAAGCGCACCCACCCCTTCCCCTCTATCTCCTCCCATAACTCAGGAACATTTCAACATGTCGAGAAGAAAAGAATGCCGTTCACTCTAGGCTAATCAAAACAATCACATTCTGATATCCGACAGATCAAATCTACTAGCTCTACAACTTGCAAAGTATCTAATCATACTACTACACCTAACGAAGTTCGATTCAATTAGCAATTGAACCCAAAGTGCGTGCTTTTAACTTCAACAATTCCATACACAACATCAGATGTCGCGATCAAAAAATGCATACCTTAACAACGGCCAAGGTGACAAAAGCAATAAGCGCTTGAAGTTCCTGCAGTGAAGGAAAACTTTAGAGATCAAAACAATAACAAATAATCAGGTATGCGATTGGGAGACAGAGAGAGTGTGTGATTTACTCGGTGAAGAAGGTTTCCGGCGAATTGAGGAGAGAGCAAGTGAGAAGTGCAGAGTCTAATGGAGAAATAGGAGAAGAAAGTGATGAAATGGAAGAGGTAATAGGGCTCCGATACTATGGCGAAAAGAATGTTCATTGTAATGTCATAGTATGGAACTCGATCAACGTTGGTTTCATTGGTGTTGCTTCTCTTCTCCTTCTTCCCCATGCTTTCTAGGGTTTTCAGATTCAGAGATCGATCTCTCTTATCATACGTAGCTGATGGAAAATTTTTATTATACTGTAATACATGAATTTATTAATTTAACTATGGATAAAATAATTTTATATATTAAAGTCATTAAGTTTTATAAATATTTTATATATTACATGTAATTAGTTATTGATGAAATAATAAATAATAAAAATTGAATAAATTTGAAATAATAAAAACTTAAAATTATTAAATTACATTTGAAGATAAGATATAGTTTAAATTTTATAATTTAGCATTTTATAATAAATTGTTAAAATAAGATTAATAGATTATTTATATTTTAGATATCTAATTATTTAATTTACTTATTTAAAATTATTTTCATTTAATAGAAGAAAGATGCGGGAAATAAAAGTTTAGGCTTCATCACAATTCGTCACGTGTATTGTTTTGAAAATCGGACCAGACCGGGAATCGCACTCCAACCGGTCTAGTTTTGTGCTTAAAACCGTTTATGGTGTTGAACCAGTGGTAGGACCGGTTCACTGTCCGGTCCAATTATAAAAATATTAGTTAAGCGTCACTCAAAAATCTTTTTTTATTATGTACTATAGATATAAATTAAATGTGTTTCATATTTTTTTCGACATACCAAATTGAACATCTTTATATAAAAAAATACCACTACTTGATTATATGTGTCCGATATTAAACTCAAATGGATATTTGATTGATTTACAAACCTAATAAATCGATAACCATTTAAAATTTAGATTATAGTTCCCTATCATTTAACTCGACACCATTTTAAATACTTAAAATTAGGCAAGTAAACAAATAATATTTTTGAACGACAAATCCAAAACTGAAGAACCAATGGGGAACCCACTCGAATCGCATACAGTCCAGCCTGTTATCGAAGTAAACATAAGTCATTTTGTTACATTAACTTGTTTTATTTATTGTTAAAACAATTGTCATTTTACTAATGGATTTTGTATATGTATATGAGTTTCTATTTTAAGCACTCATTATCACTTGCCGTATAAAACATCTGAAATTAATAGACTAGCCTGACGGTCACTAAAAAAAGCCTATTTTACTTATAAAGGGTTTCGTTGCTTAGATTATTTTTAAGCGCATCATAAGCACATGGTGCAATTGTTGCAAATGTGGTCTTTACCTTTACTATATATATTGGGTTTATACATGTAGCACCCGTTGCGACAGATCCCTCAAAGTTATTGGGTGTGTATCTAATATGAGTAAATAAATTAGATCACTTTAAAAAGTATTAATGAATAAAAGAAGTATTTGTTTACCATGGTATAGATTGTAAAGAAAATGTTAGGAAGGGTTTAAGTGGATCCAGTAGTCAGGTTCATCTAATTTTGAGGTCCCGTCGTGATATAAGATCATCTGTTTAAGTAATTACAGTACGTGATCATTTCAGGTGGCACCTCTATCATGTCTTGAACACCTACACATGACATGACAAGGGACCTGATGAGGCAATTGGTGATAGTTACAACAAGCGTGAGTCTAAACTTTTGATTATTTATTTTTATTTTATTTTTCACCGACCAAAACACCATCATCTCTTTACATTCACACACAACATTACTCCCTCGAATGTGATAGCCAATCACTTATGTACGCCTGACGCGTATGTGACACCAAATTTTTTTTTATCATTTTCATTAACACATTATGAATAGTATAAATGCAATTACAGACGGATTAATAGTTAAATACATTTTATGTAGAAATTACCGTCCAAACAAAAAATGGTCCAATTTCGACAGAAATGCAATGGATCGGTGAACTGATATGAATGTTTTTTGTTTATTGGGTTATTTAAACTGGGCCAGATGTTATTGGTCCAAAAAACGAAGCAGGCTATGCCTGCTATAGTGGGCCTTATTTGGGTCTAGTTTTGGATCAGGCTTCTCCCGTTGACCCGATTGTGGGTCTAAATAAAAGTAAGAGTAAATTACAAATTATTTCTTTATTTATATATCGAATTACATGTTATATCCTTTATTTTTAATAATTACATGAAATGTTTTTTTTTAAAATAATTTGCACATCTGTCGTCTTTTAGACTAACCTTCATTCAAGTTCACAGTTAAGTTAGTCATGCGCCACTCACATTAAAAACATTTATGTATTTACATGGCTACCATGAGTTAAAAATATTTATGCGTCACTTCATTCCTTTCACCTTCATGTTAGGGTGTTTAAAGTCAAATATATAAAATTTTCATAGAGTATAAATCACTATCTGTATTCGTATCTAAAATTTCGAATATCCATCCGTTGGGAGAAGAGGAAGACGATGGATTTAATGATGTCGAGTTGTGCTTTAATTCAGTTGAATATGAAGGATGAGAAAGAACGTTGGATTCAATTATGACGCAAAGTATCATTGACAATTTCAGTTGTTTTCGTCGCTCTAACTGTAGAATCCATCTTGACGTCGGAATGTTGTTCGTGCTTCTAGCTTCTTGTTTAGTGATCTGCATTTCTCTGCTTCATTATATGCATTCAATTTAGTATTTAGAGTTGTTACCTATTGCTCGTTCTTAAAAAACAAAGCATAAGAGTTAGATGATTTACGAAAGTTTCAATTAATCCATGCTTTATTAATTATAAATTGTCAAATTACATACATGAGAGGCACATGATTAACTTAAATGTGAATTTTGATTGAGGTTGGTTTAAAGGACAATATGTTTGTAATTTTTATAAATAAAAGAAAAGATATACAATAAAATTATTAAAACTAAAGGATACATGGTGTAATTTTATGTATTAATAAAAGACATAATTTGTAATTTACTCTAAAATTAACTTTAATTTAATTGATTGGTTAATTAACTAAGCTTCTAATTCCGCAAAACATGCCCTGGACGTATCGGTTAATTAACCAAAGTTTCTAACGTTTCTAGTTTCTATCATACTCCAATTTTAGTATGTTTACAATTCAAAATTCTTAAGAGTTAATAGAAATCGCCCCTAAGTTTATAATCAGTTGTGCAAAGGAAAGTAAAGCAAGATCGGATGTGTGTTAACCAATCAAGTGTAGAGACAATATGTGTTAGACGAGTAAAGAGAAGAACGATACCTGTGTGGGTCGAAGCAACTTAACCTGTGAAAAAGGATTGGAAGAACCTTAATGGCGAAAAAAAAACTTGAGTAATTTTGTATGTGGTTCAAAGTGAAGTGGTTAGTTCCATTGAGATCAGACGCGAGAAATACGAATTAAGAGATGCCAAAAACATGTATATTAAGAATGATCAAGTTGATGGATGGCTCAATCAACTAAGACATGCAACTCCCCCCAATGTATTGCGAGTAACAACGATAATGTGTTTCCTTACTAACAATTAAGATGACGTGTATTTGGATAACTGGAGTATAATCTCACATGATTCCAATCCTATCTTAAGCTAGGTCCTATATATGGCTTATTGTTGTTAATATCCAATGATTCATTGTGTCGTTTATTCACACTTGATTTTAGATATACATAAAATTCCACTCTTAATAGTCAGCTATTTATCATAACAATGATTCATCTTGTATTTAATTTTTTTTTTTTTTTGTTTCGAACAACAAATTGGATCACTGAGTGACCACTAGCTCACCCAATCATTTCACTACTCGAGTATGTAACATAAAATCACCATCAAAAGAAACTCACCATAGATGAAAGAAAATCTCATGGCTCAACCTGAAAAAAAAAAAAAATTTATCACAGGTCACATGTAATACTTGAACTAATAAAATTTTAGGGTGTCTAGTTTTAACCGCTTGAACTAAAAAATACTTTAATATATGCTACTTAGTTACCTTCATGTTTCGGAATATTATTATAATAGCATGAACACATAACAAACTTAATAATAATAATAGATAGATTTGATATCATTGAACTTTTTCTAGCATATGAAGAGCAAAAAAACTTACCCAGCATCCACGTGACTTGCCGCCAGAAAATGAACCAAAGTCACGTGTCAGTGCAAGACACATGGTCTCACGTTCACGGTTCATCATTAAAGAAACTAAAAACGTAACAAATAAAACATCTACGACCAAAATACAACGTTGATTTGAAATTAAGCAAAACCAATCCCTGCCCGACACGTGGCACCGCCAGCTTTGGCTTTTCACACGGGCGAAAACACTCACATGCTCACCTGACACCCCCATTAACCCACTCTCACGTGATCAGTGGTCCTACGTATTTTTATTCTCTGACATTAAAAATAAATAAAATTACCGTTATATATATTTATTTAATCGTAGGAAACTTTTAAAAGATTTGAAATTTATTCTTTTGACAACGGTGTATTTTAAGTGTAATTTATAGTCCAAAAAACTTAGTTTATATATTTTATAAAATTATACTATAAAAATATAATTACTAAGCAAATATACTTCTATTGAATCTTTTAATATTTCTATTAAGGATAATTGCATTTATAGAATTACGATGTCGATATATTTGAGTAATATTGTTGATAGATAGAGATTAATAAGTAATCGTTATTAATACAAAAAATATATAAACACATATAATAAGTCTCACTTATAGTTAAGATATAGATAGGGTCCGAGGGATATGATAGATGTAAATTTTTTTTTTTTTAATCTCAAAAGATAGAGATCTTTCTTCTGTTGATCCTTCGCTTCAAAATCTTTGTTTGAGTACCCATGTATTTGTAAATAGCATAAAAGGATAAAGAATCAAAGGATGTCAAAGTGTAATAAAAAGTAAGACAAAACTAAGCTATGACAAACAAATGTAAAGAAAAAACTAAAGCTAAGCTAAGATCAAACTAAGATAATTAATATAGATATATGAAATAAGTACACTAAAATTTTAAAACTAATGACAAAAAGAAATGTAGTAACTTATTTCACAAAATTCAAAAATAGTTTATAGTTTTTTTTCTTTTTTTTTTTTAATTTTGTAATAACTTTATTACGATGCGGAATGATTATAAAAATGAGATTGTAAAATAGTTTCACACATTTGTTAAGGATGCTAACATATTTTTTTAGGGTTATTAGATTTTAATAATCTCAACTTTCAATTATTGATCAGGATTAATCTTAACTCAGAAATTATTTATAGACACTCCCAACATTAAACTTATTTTCCTCCAATGTTTCTTTACTAACTGAAAATTAACCACCGTTAGTTCTTTTGATGAAATAGGGCAAACTTTGAACTATTCTTCAACTCCGCCATCGTCCAATTTCTATTAGGTCTGTTTTTGGTGTCTAGTCTCTATCGGTCACCGGAAATCTAACTTCAATGAGTCAAGTGGTTCAAATTAGGATTTGAAAATTGATGGGTTTAAGGATGCTTAAGTTTTATATTGACGGACTTGATTATTGATTTCAACTTTATGCTTGGTGTTTTGACCATATAAGTAGTCTATGACATTTTAAAAACTAATAGTATTAACTCTTAGTTAGTAAGGGATCATTGAAGGAAAATAAGTTTAGAATTGAGGGTGTTTATAAACATTAGTGTTTTGGCCATATAAGTAGTCTATGTCATTTTAAAAAACTAATGGTGTTAACTCTTAGTTAGTAAGGGATCATTGAAGGAAAATAAGTTTAGAATTGAGGGTGTTTATAAATATTTTTTGAGTTAGGATTAATCCCGGCCAATAAATAAAAGTTAAGATTATTAAGATATAATAACCTTTTTATGGGTCCTAATATTCAGACACCCACTTGGATAAATCGACACCCCCTTATACGTCGCGTATGGGTCCATACGCGACGTATAGGGTTGAAAACACCGAAAACGAGAAAAATTTAAGGGGGGTTGTCAAAAGACTATACACCCCATATAACCTTATACGACACGTATGGGGCTATACGATGCGTATAGCAAATATCAACACGGACTACGAGGAAAAATTCAGGGGGCTGTTAGAGGGGTTTTACGCCCCGTATAAGACTATACGGCCCCCCTATACGACGCATATAAAGCTATACGATACGTGTAGAAATTTGGGGTGTTAATTTATAATTTTGAAGTGTGTAAATATCCAATCATTTATTTTAATGAAGATAATAGATTATAAGTAAATTAACTTAATTTAAGGTTGGAATGGCAAGTACGGGCCGACAAGGTACGATTACAATCCAAGGTCGAGCAGTACTATCCTAGGGATTTGTTCAATCCATCATTAAACATTTGATCATTAAACAAAAAATAAATGTTGAGAAAAAATGAATTTGAAAACTAATAAATATATTTTAATCATTTTTGTCTGTTTTAAATATTTAGTTTTTCATCTTGTAATTATCTTAACTAGCTTTACCCCTCGCTATGCGGCGGGTGTTTAGTCGTTTTTACATTAATATGCAGTGTGAGTTTGGTCACCATGAACTCGGTTTGTTGAAAACCAATAAAATGTTTGCCGGAACCAATTTAGATAATATCAAAACCGGCTATTATGTTTTTTGCTCAATCGGTTCGATTTGTCATGGTAACGTAATGATAAACACACTCCCTGTAGCTTGTGATACCAAAAAAAATTATTTGATTATGGATACAAATCTGTTTATTAGTATCAAAATGTTTAAAAAAAAAAACCTAAAGTTAGGTGCATATTTGGTTTCATAAAAAAATTATGATTAATTTATTTTTTACTTATGCTCTAACTATATATAATTAGAAAACATAAATTAAAAAAAAATCATAAACAAAAAAAAATTAGAACACATGGAGGAAAACAAAAAAATATTCTCCAGTGTATTAGATGGAATATTTTCAATAAATATATTCGAACTTGGGTGGTGTTAGTTTAGTAAAACACACCTAACCATTAGATCAAAACCTTACTTACGTTTACTATGTGATTCAATTGATTTATATTATTACAAAAATATAGGACAAAAAAAAGGTAAAAATACCTATTACTGTAGATACCGACCTTTGAATTATATATATATATAATTTCTTGTTAGCCTTATTTTTGTATTTTGATATTTCTTTTAAACGAAAGATGATTTAAATATTTTTAAAGTTTATTGGTAAACTACTAGTTTTATTATGTAATGATGTATTTCCCTTATAAATTCGTACCATAAATCATATATTTCTTTCTATTCAAATCATTAAAACTGAGTAATTGATTAGTTGAATATGACAAGATTTATATTTTTCTCTCTTTTAGGTATGATAAATATAAATCATTAACGATTTTTCTTATAGATAATTAAACTATATCATTAAATAAAGTATTTATTCTCAATCATAAAAATTGATTTTAGTCTTGTACAATACAAATTAATAGCAAAACATGTATTCATATTTTCCTTAAAAAAGTTATTAATCACTTAATATACTTTTAAGGTTATATATGTTCCGAACCTCAATTGTACCTTAAAAACATCCATCTCCCCTTGTTTGTTTTGCCCAGTTAATCATGAACATAAATACATACCAACAATTCTTGACAAACACACATGTGTACGAAAGTTAGAAAATCTAAAATACAGGCATGTGTAAGTAATATATTTGTGATTTTGGTTAATTAAGATTCAATTAATACCAAAAGAGAAATTAGAACATACATTAATGCAAGTTAAAAAATATGAAATGAATGCTTGCTTAAAACTATTATATTTTTTGATAGAAAAAGGGGGCGTTTACGGTTGAGTTGCTTGAATTTGTTGATTACTCTCAACTTTGATCACCAGTAGGCAAAATGGTCCTTAATAGTGAAATTGCTCTTTAGCTCAAAGTTGATATTCGATAGCAAACCTGAAGGTCGCTAGCAACTTTGCTAATTAGTATCAACTTTAGTATATGTATCAATTGATGATAAGTAGCAGCTAATCATCAAAAGTAATCAGAAGTAACATCGTTGGTCAGTAGCAAAAATAATCAACAATTTCAGTAGTTACTAAATTACTAATAATATACATTCTACTCAAGAGTTATAGCAGTTATAACTGTCAACTGTCTTGACGTTTTATGAAAGATCGTGCTAATTTATTGCATTGTTTCAACATCTATGTAAAGGTCTTTGGTTAGATTTTAATGGATTTCACACTAATTCCTCATCTCTCTTAAAGTTATATGATTGAGAATTTATAAGTACCAACAGAATAATTCAATTAAAAATGTTTAAATATTTTTCTAGAGATATTTATATTTTCATGAATTATAAAACTCACATGTCCAAATTCAAATAACATGTATTCACATATGTATAGAGAAATACAATGGTATTTACATGTACATTCTAATAAACTATTGTACATACAATGATTTTACTAATCACCGCATTCTACTTGAATACAAAATAAATATGGTAAATATGATCGTAGGGAACATAAAAGGAGCATTCAACCTCATGAAAAACATTTATGAAAAGTAAAAACATCGTTATATTTTTAATTTTAAAGGAGCGGACCTGACATGAGTGTAACTAGGGCGTGATAAAGGTTAGGGTTCGAAAAAAAAAAGACAAACAACACTAGGGTCGGGTTAGGGATTTAATGTTCAATTACGATCATACCAATACCAAGAAACTTAATTAAGTTGTTGATTGCACAATTCTATTTAAGAGGAACTTTAACACTAGCTTTGTTTAACATCTAATGCCCTACATAACTACTAATATGACATTACTACTTTTAGTAAGATAATCTGAGAATGTTAAATGATTATCATAATTCTCAAACTCATTACAATCCTACATCGAAACATCTCAAACATAATCACGTTTATATAAACAACAATTAGAAAAAACTAACTAAACAATATTAGTTTTTAGTTACACAAATCATAATCTACAACACAATATTAATTTGTTCCAAAAACAATCTCTCTCTCTCTCTCTCTCTCTCTCTCTAGCTAGCCTTGCCTTGCCTTGCCTTTAAAAATGTAAGTCACATACTTTCCTACATTAACTACAACACATAACAGAAGTTGACTTCCTCCCTTTGACCGGTTTGATCTCAAACCCGGTCTAATTCGACCCATTTGACATTAGAAAATATCAAACCTAAGTTACCACTTCACCGATATTCTAGCCCATACCCCTCAAACAATAATAAATTCTCTCATTTTCTCACCACCCCATCATATCTATACTTCAATTCACCCCTCACACACTCCATCCATCTCTACGTACAATCTTCTCTATACAGCCATCACCAATGGAGGTGTTTCACCAATCTTTACCCTATAATTGCCATGCCAATGCTCAACAGTTTACGTCCGAAAAATGCCACTCCGATAACAAAACCGACAACTTCATCGTTGATGATCTTCTGGTTTTCCCCACCGACGATGTGGTGGTGGAGGGCGGTGCCTTTGTTCCCGATACTTCGACAGATTCCTCCGCCTGCAACTCGTCCTCGCTGTGTGGTGGTGGAGAACCTCGTGTCGCCGGAGATGACGGTTGCCGGAGTTTTGTGGATAATCAGTTTTCTAACTTCTGTACCCCGGTAATTCGTTAGTTACTACTGTTAGTTTTTAGTTATTGTGTGCTAGGTTGGTATTTTTTTTCTTGTGCTTTATGTTTTTAATGTCATGTCAGGTCGAGTCAGGTTACTTAAATATTGATAATTTACTATTGTAACAGTTAAAATTAAAAGTTACATTGAGTTTTTTTTACTGTAATCAAAATCATGAAAAAGTAGTGCATTGTTAAATAAATGTTCAGAAAGAATAAATAAAGTAATTAATTGAATTTAATACTTATTTTTCTTTTTTTTATTTTATTTTTAAAAATGTAAAATATCTATAGAAGTTCAAAAATCTTGGGTTGAAGTTTAAAAATCTCAAAGGTCGATTGAAAAGTTTGATATATGTTACATATGAAAAATAAAAAACAACGTAATTTCAACCCTCTCTATGTAGTAGGTGCATCCATGTGACCATGTTACGTATAAAAATAAAATAAAAAATACATATTTATGTTTATGAATCTTCGTTCATTTTCTTGTTAATTATAAAGTTAATAATTCACCAAAATTAATTTACTTTCGTCATTTGATATGTTTAACATTTATTTTGTTACAAATAGTGCAATTAAATTGAACTAACTTGTAATATTTGTTTGATTACAGTACGATGATTTAGCTGAATTCGAGTGGTTATCGAATTTTGTTGAAGAATCTTTCTCCAATGAAGATGTTCAAAGGCTTGATTTATTATCCGGAGTCAAAGCCCGACCCGAACGACCACCCGAAATGTACCCGTTCCAACCTAGGACCATCAACCGGGCCAACAACTTGTTATTCACCCACGACATGACAATCCCGGGCAAGGCCCGGACCAAACGGTCTCGGGCCATGTCGTGTAACTGGGCCTCTCGAGGCTCTGTCATGGAACCCGATTCAAACATGTCATCGAATTCTAAGCCAGATATCGTCTCAAATTCAACCGAAAAGAAGAAAATGACGAAAACCCCATCAAAGAAGGAGATTTATGATAATAATAATATGCCCTCGAAGAACGAAGAAGGGCGAAAGTGTCTTCATTGTGCCTCGACCAAGACGCCTCAATGGCGAACTGGACCCTTGGGTCCACGAACGCTATGTAATGCTTGTGGTGTGCGATACAAGTCGGGCCGGCTCGTGGCGGAGTACAGACCGGCTGCGAGCCCCACATTTGTTCTCACGAAGCACTCGAATTCGCATCGAAAGGTGCTTGAGCTACGAAGGCAGAAAATGCAAAAAACACTACATGATCAACACCAAATTATGAATCATCGAGATGTTATGTTACAAATGCCCATTGTCGATAACTATTTCATCAATCACCCTTGATTTCAAGCATAGATCATAGGTTTAAGGTCAAAATAAAGATCAGTATTTTTAATTTTTATTCTTTCTTGCAGTTTTTATATGTTGTTTATTAAAAATTAGATATTAATATAGTGTAGTTTATAAGACAAAATGTCAAAAGATTAAACTGCTCTAGCATTTTTTAATCGTGCTTATGTTACATTCATTATTTAACAACTACCAGCGCCCAACCATTTTGGGGATAAAAAAATTGATGTATCTTTAGTTTTCTTTTAATGTAAAGGTCATGGAGGGTCGAATTGTTTTGCAATCTAATGGAGGTAGAAAAAAAAGTTATTAAAGTAACAAACCTTCTCTTTACGTGGGATTTAGGGGTTGTTTGTTTCAGCCTTTTAATAGTTTAGATGTCTGAATGGTTCAGTATTTAATGATTCAGAGTGTTTGTTTAATTTTATGTGCAGATGTCTGAATGGTTAAACATTTTCGTCTCTGAATGGTTAAACTTAATACTGGGTCTAAATGGTTAAAAGTTTTTATCTGAATTGGTCAGACATTGTCTTCAAATAGTTACTTCTTAATATGTTTCAAAATTGATGAACTAAAAAGTTATAGTATGTACAGTTATAAATGATAAAAAAAAATACTCTAATATAATAATAGTATTTCTACAAAGAATTATATCAATCAATAAATTGTTTCTTTATAAAAAATTATAAGAATAGAACCACCCCTACAATATTTGATAACTACATTACAATAAATGCATTCCCATACTTTTTTGTTTGAAGGGCAAATGCATTGCCATACTTCTTAAAGAATTTGATCTATAAGTATTTAAGTAGGAACAATAACGATAAAATACATTTAAATATAATATTTCATATAAATATTAGTTTATAAAGTTTAATTTTTTTGTTGCATAGCCTAAGTATACCGCTATAACTAATTATTGAAAAAAGCATATTTTAGAATAAAAAATCGTGGGCTGGATCGGTCGAGGCACGTACATGTGCACTTGTTCGATTTGGCAAATGCATTAGATAAAATATATCGAAAAGATTTTTAATTGAAAGAAATCTATGTGATCATGTGCCTTTATGTGATCATGTGCCTTCATCACCTTCAAGATGATATTTTTTTTTATTAATTTACTAGTTTTAATATTATTGTTATTAATAAACTATTATTAATAGGATATCGGTTTTGTTAGAAACTTAGAACATACTTTTCATGTTAGGACTTAGGGTTAAGAGCAATGTTGTTAAAATTGATCGGTTTTGTTATTACAAAACATGACTGATTAGATCGATCATAAGAGTGTTATTAATCATAGCTCTATGGTTTATTGTTAAAGAAATCCATGAACTTTTATTGAAATGTAACACATCATCCAGGTCTTCATATAACTCTCATAAACTCAATTGGTATGTTAATGGTGAATTGCATAACGAAGGTACTATACCATTTTTTATCATTTAAATGGCCCAAACTTTCACACATTATGTATTTTAGAGAATTATCCTGTTTTGTTCACATGAAAAGGTCAACGTTTTAAATAATAAGAAAAGAAACAATTCAGTATTTTTCTATAAATTTTATAAAAACCTAAATCTAGTTCCCTTTTAAATTATAAATCAGAAAAATAAATTAAAGATTTTTTTCCTTCCATATTGTGATGTTAGTGATACAGAAACTCTTCTTGCGTTTGTTTGAGGCGTCTAGACGCATATATGACCACTGCATAAGAAAAAGCTCGTAAATTTGTTTTTAAATATTTATAGGAAATCAAACTCAACACAAACAAAATGTGGTAATCAAGGGAATGATCAGCAAGTAGGCTTAAAAATGAACAATAATACTGAGAGCATCCATAATTTTATATATAGATCTGAACGTTCACGAAAGCGTCTTGTTAATTGTCACTTACATTTTTGTTTGTTTTTAAAAACATTGATTTTATCTCTAACTAGTTTTAATAATTAAAATATGTATATTACACGGATTAAAAAAATAAAAATTAAATATAATGAAAATTTTATGAAGTATAAACTTATATTTTAAAATAAGATATAAGTAAAATTACATATGATTAATAACTATAAATAATAAAATAATGATTTCAGCTTTTTAAACTTTTTTCCCCAAAAAAAATTTTTTTTTTCAAAACAAAACATATTAAAAGTATCATTCTAAAAAGTTCATTTTATAACTCCTAATTTTAATTATTTTTAGCTTATACAAAAATTTACTTTTTAAATACACCAATTTTACAATTATTTTATATTTAAAAAAAGATTTAATGTTTTAAAAAAAATTCTTATTTTATAAAAATGTATTATCTATATATAACATTAATAAAAAAACATCTTTCTTAATTTACTAAAAAATTATTTGTAATCTAACAAGGAATTACAATTATTTAATATTTTTTAATTTAGGTAATTATTTAAAAGGAAAGAGAGGTGAGAAAAATAAACTTAGGAGACCTAAAAATATGTCAAGTGTCCCCTCAAGTTACTTTTTTAGTATTATTCTAGTTTTAGTAAACTCGTGTATTACACGGGTTGAAAAAATAAAATATTAAATAAAATAAAAATTTTATTAATTATTAAACGATATTCTAAAATAAGACGTGATCAAAATTATAAGTAATAAAATAACAATATCAACTCTTTAAAATTTTGTTTTTAAACTGTTTTTATTTTTTGAAAAAAAAACATTTTTTTTCAAAATAAACCGTTTTAAAAATATATTTTTTTAAAATTTCCTTATATAGCTCCAAATTTTAATTATTTTAGTTTATAAAATTTTTTTCTTTTTACAAATATAAATTTTAAAATATTTTGTATTATTAAAAAATTTAATGTTTTAAAAAAAATTCTTATGTTATAGAAATTTTTCTCTGAAAATAATATTAATAAAAAGATCTTTTTTTATTTATTAAAAAACTATTTTTAATCTAAATAAAATAAATTAATATTATTATTAATTAATATAATTATTTAATAGGAGAGATTATCGAGAAAATTTTAGTGAGAAAGAATGTGGTGATGTCATGTGTCTCTTTTAGTTATTTTTTTATTCGAGTAAAAAAAATTTATAAAAATAACATCAATAAAAAGATATCTTTCCTAATTTATTAAAAAATTATTTGTAATCTAAATAAGAATTAAAATTATTTAATATTTTTTAATTTAGGTAATTATTTTAGAGGAGAGAGAGGTGGAAAAAATAAACATAGGTGGCTTAAAAATGTGCCAAGTGTCCCCCAAGTTACTCTTTTAGTATTATATATAGATATAGATGTATGCATGTTCTTTTACAATTGTTCTGTTATTTACACATTAACTTTAGTAAACATGTGTATTACGCTGGTTGAATAAAAAACTAATATAATAAAATTTTATTAATTATAAAACGATATTCTAAAATAAGATATGATAAAAATTTTCTTATTATAAGTGAGAATGAAAATTTTGTTTAAAACAAACGTTTTAAAAGAATATTATTTTTAAAAAATTTCTTATTATAACTTTTAATTTTAATTATTTTTTGTTTATAAATATTTTACACTTTAAAAACACAAATTTAAAAATATTTGTATTTTTAAAAAATTTGAGGTTTTAGAAATTTTCTTAATTTATAAAAATTTATTTTTTAATAAATAACATTAATAAAAAGATCTTCTTATAATAAGTTATATTTAATATTTTATATATTCAACCTGTGTAATAGACGTGTTTACTAAAGCTAGTTAAATAATATTATCAGTTTTAATAATATGAATATTTAATAAGAGAGAAAAACGAGAAAAATTTGATGATAATAAATGTGATGTTGTTATGTGCCATTTTTAGTTACTTTTTTTTATTATAGTTGAGAGATTATTACTTCTCTTTTGCATTGTTTTTCATAACCAAATGCTTTTATAATAAACTGTATTTTGAATTTTGTATTAGTTAAAATAATAGAATAGATTTAAAGTCAATATAAGTCATTACGCTCAAATATAACTCATTTACATTCGCTATAAGATATGACCCATTGAGGATTTAACACCCGTTAAAGCAAACTACAATCAATTGTAACACACGACAAGGGAATACACCCAAACATATCTCATTTGTGACCATCAATATTCATTAGAAGCATATGCAAGTCAATGTTAGATGCTACATCCTAAATACAATCCATATCAACTAGTATGACCCGATATACACATTATATCACATGATTATGAACGAGCTATTATACAAAAAAAGACTAAGCGTACATTGGTCACATGTATACCATTACCAAGCTTAATTAACCCTAAAGTATTATCATTGGTCCTAATGTTCATTGATCATACATTAGTTACAGTAATTCACCTCCAATGACAAAAACTAAACATCAATAACTTTCTTCATTACTATAGCCCTAGTTAACCCTAAAGGGTAATCATTATCTCTAATGAACACCATTGACCCTAGTAGTTAATAATCAGTCACTTAACTGATCTTCATTAACAATTTACGCATTGATGACTAGTTATTTTTAACACAATCTTTTTATTCCTAAATACCAAATAATGTTACACTTGTGAGAATTTAATTCGTATCATTTTTGTAAAGGGCAATCATCAATACTACTAAACTATAAGGTCATGATTAATGATTCTAATTTACCTATGATCCTAACTAATCATAAATAGTCATCGTTCTCCTTGACTAAATACCAACTAGTTAACAATCATTCACCCTAATAACCTTCAATGACGACAATTGAACATAAACAACCATAACTTATCGTAATTAGGCCTTTTGATAAGAAATTATCATCAATGTCTAGAAAAACTAATTTATATTCATGTTTTTACTAGATTTTGAATGTGTTTTTTCTAGATTTTGAATGTGTTTTTTCATTTTATCACCTATTTACAACTAGTAATTGAAGTTTTTATCTTTTATTTTATAAGACCGTTTTGATACACATCAAGCTATAGGCATGTTTTGAGTCGGCATACAACATGTTAATTGTTTTGTAACTTTTTTGGTTTAATTATTTTTATGAGCTTTTGCGAGTGGAAATAGCAATTCGCAAAATAAATGACCGTTCTGCAGCGGATTTTGTTAAATTGCTAATATTGTGATGAATATGAGTTCAGTGGTAAATCAATCACTAATTTTATGACCAGATTTTGCGATCTATAGTGATGCTTGACTTATACACTATAATTTTTGGCGCATATATACACCTTGTGTTTTGTTGTAACTTATAGACATTTGTGTTTATTACATGTAATTATTTTGTAGGCTCTTAATCATTCTCAAATTACATTAAACAATAACTTAATTTCTCCTTTTATGTTCCTTTTTTACTCTCTAAAACTTGAGATTCATCTCTTTACTCATACGACAAATTAAAATATGAATATCAGATTTAGAAAGATTGTACATTGTAGATAGAAGCTACGTGAGAGTCGATCCAAAAAAAAATTAAATAAATAAATAGCCTCTATATACTATGCCGTTGTTCACAAAGACATTAGGGCTTAGGCATCTCCATGCGTTGATAAGTATATTTTTTATATAAAATCACATCTTGTCACAGTAACCATTCGTAATATAGAAAAACTGAAATCAACTTTGAAAAATCTGAGAGTCGTGAAGAACATTTCAGAATGAAATTATTCGGCGGTTCACCGGAACATCTCAATCGAATACAACTCAGAATCAAGAACGTAGTATGTGTTATGTGTATGTTTCGAAAACCAGAGAAAAATAGAATGACCAAGATTGTTTTGAAATCGATATTTTCAGGGAAGGGGTGAAACTGGCGGATGTAGTTTTTATATTCAAATAATGAACTTTTTGCTCTAGAAATTCACATTTGTAATTTCAGAAAAATCAAGTTTTCGTGCATTTTTGATAAAAACAATTTTTACAAAAATAAAACATTCCTTAACCAGGAACTCTGCCCGTTGGATCCCGGTCGTAGAGGCGTTGCCCCCGGATCCCCGCCAAGGGGTGTTGCCCTCTTGGAACCCACATTACTTAGGGGCTTTGCGCTTAAAAAGGTTTTCGATATCAAAAAAAGACGCAATCTATAATACTATTGGAGTGATACAAGATTTCTAAAAAAGAATAGACTCGGTTGTATTAGTAATAAGTTAATCTTATGTGTATTTATAAAATGTATCTAAAAATTCTGGAGATAAATACCAATCGTCTATTAAAACCATAGTCATCATTAATGTGTTTGAGAAACAACACAACATATGGTTTAACATTTCGTAAGGGGTGGTTTAAGAGAGAGTGAAATGAAGCAAACTTCTAATTTGGCCTTAATTCTTTTTTGGCCTCCTGTTTAGAAAAAATTTTATGAGCATCATGTAAATATATAATTTGTGCTTCAGACTTGAATTTTGATAAAGGTTTATAAAATTTATTTTGAAAAAAACCCAAAAGTTTGTAGTTCGTTTGAGTCTTTATCTTTTTATTTTAATAAAAAGGTAAATAGAAAGGACACATGACATGATCAAATTCATTCTTACCAAGTTTTTTCCGCCTCTCTCTCCTATGAAATAATCATATTAATTACTAATATTATTTAATTCTTTTTTATATTAAAATAATTTATAATAAATTAAGAAAAAGATTTATTAATGTTATTTCTAAAGAAACAAATTTTTATAAAATAATTTTTTTTAAGTCAAACTTTTTTAAAAATACAAAATATATAAAATTGGTGTTTTCTAAAAGTAAATTGTTAAATAATTAAAATTAGGAGTTATAATAAGAAAGTTTTTATAAATGATATTTTTTAAAATGTTCTTTTTAAAATAAAATATATCATTCTATTTATAATAAGTAAGATTTCAAGCATATCTTATAAAAATATTATTTTATTATTAACAAATTTTAATTCTCTTTAATATTTTAATTATTCAACCCGTGTAATACACGGGTTTACTAAAGCTAGTAATATAATATTTAAAAAAGTAACCTTAAATTTTCATTTCGCTTAAGAATTTTAAAAAGATTAAGCCTACCATGCATTTGGTTTGTTATGTGTCTAAATGCTTCTTTTTTGTTAATTATAACTTGATACCTTCTTATTTTAGCAAGTGTAAAAATCGATTAACTTGATACCTATTCCCTTATTTCAGCAAGTGTAAAAAATACATTACGAGAACTAAATGCTGATGATAAATGAGATTGTCCCCTTATCTTCTTTCTTTTCATCATCACTTTATCCTTTTCAATTCCCATATTTTCTAATATCAAAACGAGTAATCGTTAGTAACTAAATTACATTTGTAAGAAAAAGTGAGGCATAGTTGATGAGTCGCATGGAGTAATAAGCTATGATTTAACATATGATGGGTTCAAGAACCACAACCGAAAGCTTAGGCAATTGTACGAGACGGTTTGGTTGAATTTAAGCCCTCATAGAATGGGAACCGAAAGCTTAGGCTATTTGTTTGTATTTATATGAACGGTTATTGGTTTAGATAATTGGTTTGTAGGGGTGTATACAAGGCGGTTTGGTTGAAATTAAGCCCCCATAAAGAGGGTACCGAAAGCTTAGGTTATTGGTTTGTATTTAAATGATTGGTTTTGGCGGCTTGTAATTTTTTCTTTTGCATGTTTAAAGTTTAGTTAGTTTGGTTATCTGATACTTCTGTTTTGTTTGATGTTGTTGTTAATTTGGTGTTGTCGGTTTTGTAGGTGTCAAGATGTAGTGGTATGTTGCTGTCAGTGTGATGTTGTTATCAATCTATTTTATAGTCATGCAAATGTTGCATGGTTTGATGGTATTGTCTTAATTCGGTGGGAACAAACAACACAAAGACAAATGCTCATGATTTATTGATGTACAATTTATGCTACTGAGTACTAATCAGTTTGATGATGCTGTCTTTTGTTGATTGATTTGATGTTGTTGCTTTTGTTGTTGTCAACGGACTTATGTTTTTAAACATTCGTGTTGTTGTCCATGTTTTTGGCTTATGTTGTCCATGATGTTGTCAACTTTTATTGTTCGGCTTGATTCACTTAGGCTAGTTGGTTATTTTGTGTTTAATCAAAACCAAAATCAAACCATCAATTTGTTGGAATTTTAGTGAAAATCTTCACTACTAAAGTGCACAAAAGTGTGCACTATGCATAAGAATATGAAAGTGCGCACTAAAGGAGTTTTTCATTAAGTTTGGACGCTAATAATTATTAGTATTTGTTACTAATATGATTATTATTTACTGGGTTTATATTCTAGGATATTAGAGGATCGTAATGAATCAAATCGTGTCTAAAATGAAGCTAAGATGAATGTGATATCGATATTTAAAGTTGGGTAGTTGAAACGTAAAACTATGGAAATTGAGTTTGGTGAAACATGGGTTGTCCCAAATTGAAAGAATGACAAAATGTAATAGGGTTTGTGAGGGTGTACTTCTACAAAGAAGTGTTCATATATGGTTAGGGAAAACTAGTGGTTGCCAGATGGGTGTGAAACACCCAACACGGGCCCGGGTGCGGGTGAGCAGGTGAGGGGCGATGAGCGTAATGTGACGTTTTGGTGACGCACTTTGTACTTCACATGCTCGCATAATTGAACTATAACAACTCCAAAATTCATAATATAAATACAATGCTTGTGTACATTGTTAAATATGGTACTTGAAATATATGTTTTATACATCTCAATTTGAAGAAGTTTTCATGTTTTCAACACTTTACACACTTTTTTCGTGTACTATTTCATGTGTTTGGTTAAACCCTCACAGTACAATCTGCTTGGGTTGTATTTTAGGAGACAGATTGTATTTATCTGGAAGGCTTGAAATCTATTTTAAGGGACGTCTGTTGAATATAAATTTTCGGTCACGCCTGTTTTTATTGTACTTATCGCTTCTGTTTCTTAAGTTTATTTATTTTCTTGTAATCATTCTTATTTCTTTTACTTTCAATATCCATCTTGGTCGATTAATGAAAATTTTTTGTTTATTTTATGAACGGTTTTCCTACATAGTTAACCCAAACCTTGAAAAACCTACGATTATGTCCGTTGTTGTTATGCTTAGATTGATTTTGTTGGTTGTTTGTTAGAAGATTAAACTTAATGGTACAATTTTTTATATGATGCTTATCTCTATTATTATATAAAGTATTTGAGAATCATACAATTGTAATTTTGCTCAAAATGTAAGACACTTAAGATAATTTTTTAAGTACAAAATACGAATGTTATATACAATAGTTCTTAAATTGCCATCATTAAATAAACTTCTTCTAATAAATACATTATTTAATGCATATTAGATTATTTAATTCACTAAAATTAAATATTATTTTATTTATAATACTTTACATTGATATTAAATTTAAATTTACTTTTCATATTTCTGTAGCTAAATATTAATTGAATACAAAAGTATATAATTCCTAAATATTTGCATAGTTTATAATAATAATATTATTATCTTAATGTTGTGAAACATCTTTTAAAAATGCAAGAAAATAACTTAAAATTAAGTATCCATAAAGAAACATACACGAAATTTGATCACTATTTAGTATATTTTTATCTTCAAATTAAACTTATTTTTAAAAACAAATTAAACTTATTTTTAAAAACAAAGTTCGGTGGATTATTTACTTAACTTTTATTACTAATACATCATGTTTATATATAACTAGATATATGATCTAAGAATAAACAACTCTTAGCTAAGTGGTTCACCCCTTGTTCTTCTACGTAGCAAACAAGGGTTTTTCGTAAACCGGGATATGGAGATTTTCTTCAAACCACATGATGAAGTGACTGAGCCAATGTTGAAAACGTCATTAAACGCAAACGTCAAATTGTCCAGATACGTGGTTGTGAGTTTGACTTATGAATTTTTAGATTTAGTATTTTTTTTTTTGTAGTTTCTATTTAATGCATCTTTATATTTTTATTGTTTTTTATTTTAATGTAGGGTTTAATTTTAGTTTGTAATTTATTTATTTTTATGAAGTAATAAAAAAATATTTGTAGCATGAATGCCCCATCCAAATGGTGTGGCATAGTGTGAGATAACAAAATGTGAATGATGAGTATATGGTGTGGTGTGAGCACCTCTCTCACCCTAAGTTTATAACACTGTAACATGCAACTTAGAACCTTAACGTTGACTAATTATTAGTAACTTGTTAATACTAACAACTAATCAATAAACTGTTATCTAATAGTTATTTTACTTCTAACAAGAATATGTTTAAAAATAATTACAAAAATACGCCTTAAAAAAATCAAATTGATGACAATTGACAAATTGACAATAGCCGCTCAAAAGCAGTTCATATATTCGATTTGAATTCGTAAGTGGTTACAAACTTGATCATCCATTAAACATTTAAATCGTATAACATCAACACACAGAGTCGTGCTCCAGCCGGCGATCATGGAGGACGCCGGAGCATACGTAAATTCCGGCAATATATCTCGGAAAGTGACGTCAATAGCCGCCGGAGAAGCTCACACACTCGCTCTCACCGGTAATCAAATCTCGCCTACAAACCTATATTCACCTGTAATTTCTGTCATATACAACTTCCACCTAATTGCAGCGATATTATTATATCATTTTATGTGTGTGAAGGTGATGGTTGTGTATATTCATGGGGAAGAGGAACCTTCGGCCGGCTCGGCACCGGTTCAGAGCTCGATCGGCTTTTTCCCGCCAAAATTGAATTCAATTCCATCGATCGCAGCGAAAAGGTCAAGATCGTCGGAGTGTCAGCCGGTTCTTATCATAGTCTTGCTCTATCTGGTGAATTATTTGTTCTTGTTTCCTATATAAGAACCCGAAGATTAGCAGTATATATGTTGTGTTTCATTTCAGTTATGTTTATTGATATGTGAATTCAAAGGATGTCATAAAAAATTCAGCTTAGAGTTATCCAAACTCATAGATTGTCAAACATATTTGATTGAATTCAGAGCTTTATCCATGATCTACCACCGTGTTCTTTCTCTGATTTTTTTGGTATTGTTTGATTTGTTTCAGATGATGGGTCAGTTTGGAGCTGGGGTCATAATACTTGTATCCTTCTGGTGATCATGCTTATCAAGTAATGTTTCTGTATTAGAAAGAATTGTAATTTTAGGTTATCATGTGAACTGTTAACATTTCAAAAATGATGATTTCTATGTAGAAATATGATATTTTGCATCCTTTTTTTGTTGACTGTGAGAACTTGTTACCTGAAAATACCCTAGTAATTAACCAATGGGATTAGATAAAACGTCGGATAGGTGGTCTTTAAAGGGTTGGTAGCCGAAAGCCAGTGAAAGTTGGGCTCAAAACTAGAACGACTTAAGTGCTTACGAGTGCGCCATCCTTTGAGGTTATATTTTGCATCCTTGACGCCAACGTAGATGGTCAACTCGGGGTCAACGGAGAGAATTCCTTGGTTCCATCTTTGATAAAAGGGTTCCATGGGATAAGCCCAACAGATGGATCAATAATGAAGAGCGAAACAAGACTTAAGGTACCAAGATTAAACAACAATCTTCATTATGTATAAAATTTCTGAAAATTTATATTGATAGTTAAAAAACTTCTGCAGATATCATATGTGAAAGCTGGAGGTATGATGTCACTGGCTATAGACGATCTCGGGTCTCTTTGGGTATGGGGCAACTGTCCACAAGATACACCAAATGAAGGCGAAGAATTCTCACTTCTCACTTCATACATTCCAATGCCAGTTTGGAATTTCCATGGTCAAACTGTGGTCAAAGTAGCGTGTGGGAACGAACACATTGTAGCATTAGTTCAGGAGAAACACACAAAGGCGGCGATCTTGTATGCTATTCATGGGGCAACAACAATCACGGGCAGCTTGGTCTAGGAGATACAGAGATTCGGACAACTCCTCAAATGATTGAAACATTCAGTACTGAATCATCTTGGGCTGCATATGAACTAGCATGTGGAGCATTCCACACTTCTGTACTCACGTATAAAAAGGGAGAAGGTGATTCTTTAAAAAGTGTATGCTGGACTTTTGGGCTAGGGGATAATGGGCAGCTTGGGCATGGAACCACCACAAAGTCATTACAACCTGAGATTGTCAAATCATTACCTGTTAATGTATGGCTGATCTCAGTTGACTGTGGTTTGTTTCACACGAGTGTGGTTTCATCGGTTGGGGATGTTTGGTCATGGGGAATGGAAAATGGGCTAGGCCTTTGCACTGAAGATAGTGAAGGTGGAGATGCTCTTAGGCCACGTCTGATCTCATGTAACGGTCAAAACGGGTCAAATTTTCCTGACCCTATACAGGTGGCTTGTGGTGCAGCCCATACTGTTCTTCTTGCAGACAACGGGTATAAGCTTTGGTCATGGGGAAGAGGAAGAAGCGGGGTTCTTGGAAATGGTCAAGTGAATGACTTTTTTGACCCGAATCTTGTGTTATGGCCACCACTAGACCAAGACTTTGAGAAAAATGAACCAGATGTGATTAATGTTAAGAACAATGACAAAATATATGCGAAAAGGAGTTCAAAAGATATCACAGAAGTTGAAAAGAAACTTTATGTAATGGAGCGTTATGCTAGTATTCTTCATGGTTCTATCTTTGGTAAGCCGTTCGAAAGAGAGAATGATATACCAGTTTCTTTAGAGAAGTCGGGTTCTTTTGATGTTGGTAAAGAGTTGGAGAATATGTTCGAGTCCTGTGATTATGGTGCGCTTGTACGGTTAGAGATGTTTTATCGTAATGTTCTTGTGGGTGTTAAAGATAAGATTATGAAGAAAAAGATTAAGGAGATGGTTAAAGAGTGTCTTGAATCTGCAACAAGTATGCATTGAAGATTCTTCACTAGTGGATATCATGAGTAAAAAGGGTGCATTTTGTATTGTTAGTAATGTGTATGCGCAAATATGAAAAAAAATTAAGATTATAAGAAAGGTTTGTAGACCAAGAAATTGCAACGTCAGATTTTATATGTTTGACTTTATATGTTTGACTAAAATGTTATAAATATTTTGTAATAAAAATATTCTTTTTACCATATATAAAAATATCTGTCCAAATATACAATGAAATCACGAAAAATTCTCAAAACTAATTTTGCATCATGAAGTATTTTAATTATTTAAAATGCATGTACTTTAGACGTTTTTTAAATAATAGACTAATTAATTCTTAGGGTGGTCAGGGTGTTTTCGGATTTCTCGCGAGTACTTTGGGATCACTACTGCAAGTCCGTCGAGCTGGGCGTGGCTTGCAATTTTGGTTCATGAAGCCGTGGATGTGAAAGTTGTCAAGTTTAGGGTAAGGAAGATTGTGGTGTAACCTTTAAGGTAATTAAGTTTTAAATGAGATAATATAATATGATGACGGTTAGAATAGTGAATGTTTTAAAGATTATGCACACTTCACCTTAGATTAATAAGAGCATTCATAGTGGAGTCTTTATAAATATGTGAGTGTGTTTGGTATATTATATGGAATGGTTTTGAGTGGTTGTGAGTGAAGGAGAGAGAAAATGTTATTGTGGATTGGTATATTTGAAGAATCACTGTTCAATCCTTATAAATTTTTTAATATTTTTTAAAGTGGTTGTGAGTGGAGGAGAGAAAAAAAAGTAATGATAAGGATATAAAAAGTGTTATTTAATTGAAAAGGAGAGAGAAAATATAATGATTTTTAGTGTAATTATATGGATAAAGATAAAAAACCTACTGTGAATGCTCTAAGATGATAATCAAATTTTAACCATTAAATGCCACTTTGTCAAACTTAGATTAAATGAGCAATCATTTTATAAGTTATATACATTGTAAGAAAGTTTAGGGAGTTTTAGCATATAAAATTCATGTGTTTTCACAGTTTGAGGGACATTAATATAACAAAATTAAATCGAAGGATTTTTTTTTAAAAAGAGAAGAAAGAATATGAATTTTTATGGTATTAACCATTATATTATACTATATGAATAAAATCTGTAGTAAGTTTTAGGAAGTTGATTTTGTTTGGGATGAAGCAATTTTTTCGGATATGGTGCATGTTTTTCACTCTTCGATGTTTCTTTCATGATTGGTTATGGATTTATGGTTATGATAATTCGTTAAAATTTAAACCCTCAAACTACCAATCAATTTTTCTTGAGATCTTAGTATATATCATTTTTATTTCGATTTTGTTGACCTTCATTAAGTAATCTTTTCAAAAAAGCACGTATAGTACTTTTCCCTAATGGTGAAATGAGACTGATTTTGTAGATTTCACTGATTTCAGTGATTGAATTGATGGCAACTAGCGAGCAATCTTACTCAATAGGGGCTTGGTTAGTAAAGTCAAGTTTTTGGCATTATCTTGCAGGTGATGACGACGTCGAGTTGACGGCAGAGAAAGACTGGGACTTTCAACGGGAGAATCCAGGCTATTCAGGAAGAATCACAGCAATTCCCAAATGGTGAAATGAGACTTATTTCTAGATTTCACCGATTTAAGTGATTGAACCGATGCCAACTAGCGAGCAATCTTACTCAATAAGACTAGATCAGATAGAAGTTATGAAAGAAAACTCAGATTGATGTTTAAACTGATTTTGCCTCGTTTAGTTTTAGTCCGACACATTTCGTGTTCAACTATGGGACTGTTTGATAACTTTTGAATGGGTAAGTGTTAAATCATTAAGAGTTTTGAATCATTAAGTGCTGAACCAGTAAGAGGTCTGAATCATTAATAGCTAGTGTATTGCTTAACTATTCAGAGGCAAATGTCTGACCAATTCAGATAAAAACTCTTAACCATTCAGACTCAGTATAATGCTTAATCGTTCAGAGACAAAAATGCCTAATCATTCAAAAATCAGCTCACGAAACAAACACTCTGAACTATTAACTGCTGAACCATTCAGATATTTGAACGGTTAAAAGACAAACAAAAACCCTTAAAACCGAATTTTTGTCGTGTAAGTTTTGTAGAAAAATTATATTAAGAATTTAAAACACATTTATTTAATTTAAGAATTGAAAATGCCAACTTAAACGTCTAATACTCGATTTCATCTTCTACCATTGTTAAAACATAAAACCCACAAAGCCCTAAAAACCCAAAGCCCCCAATTCTCCATCTCCGGCGAGATGCCCGGCCTCCTTACACCTTCCGGCGACTCATCCTCCATCATCCCCTACTCTCCGGAGCCCACCACTCCCACACTCTACACTCTCCACCACGGCCTTAAGCCCCCGATCACACCTCGAATCTCCATCTCATGGTCCCGCGGCAACTCCCTACGCCTCACAGTCTTCCGGCCACCTGACGCCGCTTCCAACTCCACCGAAGATGAATCCGGGGGCAAAGTGGTGGATTTGAAGCTCACCGGTGAAGATGTTGATAGTGAAATCAACGATGCTGCTCGGTGGCGGAGGATAGCCTACGGATCAGTGTCTCCGTTTGCGCATCTGCAGAATAAGAAAAACGCCATGACGGCGTTGTCTGAGTTGCGGCACTCATCTCCTTACGATGGCGAGTGGTAATTATACGACATATGGTTAATTTAGTGATTATGTTGGTATTAGTAATGCAATATTTGGTTGAATCACAGATAGATAGGGAATTAGGATATGCTCTGGCTGTGTACGCTATTGTGTGTTTGTTGTACCTTTGTTTGCTACGTGATGCATGTGTCATTATTATTTTCAAAATGTTTGGAGCTAGCCTTTCATTGGAATATCCTTTAGGATAGAGGAAGGGCTTGCCCCCATCCTACCTTTTCCATACCCTATACATAGTCGGACTGAGTATGGTTGTTTGTTTGTTTGTTTGTTTGTTTGTTTTATGGCTGGAGCTATGGTAGCCTAGTATTTTTGAGAGATGAGAAGATGTATGAAACTAGAATGAGGGAAGTAGAACTCCCAAATTTGAAATTTGCTTTGTTAATGTTAGCTATTACTCAATTATTATGCACAAGAACAGAATTTCTTGATTTTAAAGTGATAGACTTTCATATTTGATTACACTGTTATAGAGTTATCTTCGTATAAATTTTAGAACAAACGAAATGATTCGGATTTCTGAGATTTCCTTCTGACTGCATATTTCATGGGATTAGGTCGAAATATGTTCTTGAGTATAGCAAGGAAATAAACTCTCTTTTAGGAAGCAAGAAAGCTGGTCCTACCCCATTAATTGAAGATCCAAAGACAGTATTGAAGGTAATTCTGTTCTTGAATTGCTAAGTTGTTGGTTTTGTATCTTCATGTTGGCTTTATTTGGACGTTATGAGTTTGATGTATGCGACTATTTATTTATATCAATTTCATGATAGAATGTAGAGGAGCCAAGCTCTTTGAAAGCTGCATGGGAGCTGCTGGAAATATTTTATGCAGACAAACAATCTCATCCTTGGATCCCTGAACGACTTGTTGATTGGTTATCTGTGAGGATGCTTAACTTAATCCTTGTTTAATGAATGCTGTTATTGTTATTTTACATCTTTGTTTGCTTGAGGTGACATTAGTTCGTTGGTGATTATGATTTCATCAGGATTATGATGCTCTGTTCTCTGGACAAGTGCCAAGTGTTCATTTGAGTCTGGTTGAGTTTCAAGCAGACCTTATTAATATACAGGTTTGATAATTGATATTACATATGCTTTTACATTGTGTATGGTTTACTGTGGTTAAAGTAGTATTAAAATTAGATATACTTGTTATGAAACTTTTACTCCTATTCCTAGGCAATTGAAAATGAGCCTGCATATTGGCAAGCAATTTCTTCAGCACTTGCAGTTGGCTGGCTAGACATTGTGGTGAGCATACACTTTTGAATCACAATTGTTAGTTAATATGTTATTGTAATGTAAAAAAATAACAATTCTGTTTTCTTTACGACTGTAGACATTCATCACATTCATAATGTCAACTGTAGGTGAAATTGTTGCGTTTACATGGATCTTATCAGCTTAATCAGCTTGGAACTCGTGAGGTTTGTAGTCAAATACTTTTCTAAAGTAATAACTTATAAGTAGTTCAGTGTAGAGTGTATTGATGTCATTTATGTACAGACAGAGAACGGACTTGTAGAAGCGGTCGCAGTTCTAGTGTCAAAAATGCCACGTATGCGTGCGGATTTACCACTTGGAAAGTTCGGTGAATGTTATAATAAAAAGTCTGACTTTATGAGGGTATGAAGCTTTATTGTTTACACTTTCAAATAACATTCTAGCGAATCTATATTAACACGTATGTTAATGCCTGCTAGGCATGGGAGAAATGGCGAGCACAAATAACCAAACTTGACTGCAGTGCCTTCTGGCTTCAGTGCAGTCATGATCAAACTAAAGAAAACCTGAAAAATTTGCTTCAAATTTTGTTGGGAAACACCAGTACTCTATCTAGTGCGACCTGTAATTGGGTTGAGCTCTATACTGCTCACTTCCTATATATCAGGCCCCTTACTTTGGTCAGTAATATTTTTTGTTGTAGCATATGTTCATTTGAAATTTGACTTAACTAACCTATAATTTATCAACATTTATGCCATCAATATGGTTATATGGTTTTTGTGTGTGCAGGGTTTAGAAAGTATGTATGCCCTAGCTCAAAAATGTATCCAGTTGAAGCCCACTTCTAGTCCCCATAAGCTCATGAGACTTATACTGGGGATTCTTGAAGAAAATACAGAGGTAATAAAGTGGCTTGATAACATTTTACTGTGACACCTTATTAATTGGAATTCAATTTTTCCAGGTTGTATTGGCTGAGTGCTCAAGATCATTTGGTCCCTGGTATGCTATTTTCTAATTTTTATTATTATAGTTTTTTATGCATCATGTATCCATCTTATTCATAGTCTTTTTTTGGGGATAGGATGATTGCTCATGCTACAGAGTTGCTGACAGCTGGCAGTGTTGAGGCCGAAATTCTTTTAAAAGAAGAACGCGATAATTTAGGGGGAATTAGCATAGAGGAATCCCATAGACTTGTTTATGCTCAAGTGTTATCTTCTCATGCCTTAACTTGGCAAGTGAGTGCATGTTAGTCTTTAAGACTCTGTAATCAATCATGTTTGTTATTTACTTATTTATCTATTATTTATTTGCAGATTGCTCCAATATATTTGATATCTTGTATGAAACATGGAGTTGGGTTGTTGGAAATCTTGTTGTACAAGCAACCTGCATATCATAGTCAAGTTCTCCTTAAGAACATTGAGATATGTCGTATGTATGATCTTGATAACGTGAGCTCAAATGCTATGAAGGTAATACTTATTTTTTGTGATTTATCTTTTTCTTGTAAAATGCTGGAGAATCTTTAAAAATATAAATGGAATAATTACTACTAAAAACAGATTGCTGGAGTGCATCATTGGAAGCATGGTAGGAAAGGTGCAGGAGTCTTTTGGCTACAACAAGCTCGAGATGAAATTCGTCTTAATCGAATTGCACAAAAGTTGTTTGACTTTGTTGGAAAGTCGATCTCTGATGAGAGTTTTGAGGTAACTATTGTGTGTGTTTCAGTGTGTATAGTGTATTATCTGTGAAACTCGAATAACTGATCATTGATTTTATTTTTGCAGCAATGGGAAGGATTAATTGAGTTACTGGGCTCTGATTCTAGAACTGCAGGGGGTCTTGAATTCTTTCATAAGTACGCTTATAGTTTTAATTATATTTTTGTGATGTTTATTTTTGTTTTGTTCTAAATTATATAATTGGTGCTGCATAGATATCGAGATTTCAAGAAATCTCTGCAGCAGGTCCAAGATGGTGTTCTTAATGATGCTGCTCGAAAAGCTGGTGAAGCCTTAGTATTGGTATGCTCAATAAACACATAATTTAATTACTAATTATCTCATTATATTTTGATTTATTTCATCTTGTGACACATCAGCTTATGAAAAATCCTTCTACGCCTCAACGGTTTTGGCTGCCTCTTCTATATGATTCAGTGAGTGATTTATCATTTTATCATCGCTCTATCATGTTTAGTTTGGTCATATGTTCTGTTATATATAATCTCGACTCTCTTATTTTTTGTAGTTGAAGTTGCTCAACTGGCAAGGGCGGCCTCTTCTAAATGTATCTCAGACTAATCTGCTATTGAATAAAATGCAAGAATTGTCAGTGGCAAGGCTGCGACCTGATTTTGTTGAGGTGGGGCTGCCGCCACAGGCCCTGAGCTCTGTTAGGGTGGCTCTTGCCACTAATTTGGGGCGCGCTATCCTCGAGGAATGATCGTAGGTATGTTCATTACTAGAATTTTGTTTTTAGTCATCTCTCTCATTTTTATTTAATCATTTCCAATCATGTTTTCTTTGGAACTTATTTGCTTATGCTGATGATGACTTATAATTAAAAAACGTGAATACAGATCAATGTTATGATCAAGGTTTGAAAGTATGGAATCGAGCCTCGAGGCGTTTTCCCTTCCTCATGAGGCGTAAGCCTCGAGGCGAACCGAGGCGTAAGCTCGAGGTGCAATTAAAAAATAAATATAAAAATTATATATCTTATAAAAATATAATACAATCTAATTTCAATATCAGATTCATCAAAAACATCAAAAACACATTATTTACACTTTTGATTTGATTTAAATAAATTTTTTTACGTTTGGTCACTGTAAAGTTTATAATTATATTTATAATCATCATTTTAGTACTTAGTTATATTTTTAAAAAGTTTTCAGAAAACTGAAATCTTTATTTTGGACTTAGAAAACTTAAATTTTTGTTCTCCACTGGTATATATGAAATTGCCCTTACACCATGTAGTCTCCATGTACTTTAGGGAATTTCATTTTATTGCAACTATTAACATTCTAAAACTACGATGTACTCACTAAGCATGCTTATTTGATTCACATGGTTAACATTAAAAAGGGGCAATCAAAGTTAGAAGAAAGAATGGGAGGGAGATTTTATGACATTGGACAATGTCAGAAGACTTTGGTGTATTTTTAAGTTTTTGTAAACCTCGGATAATATAAATATAAACTTCCATTTGTTGTTAACCTTGACGTCTAAGCTACATATTGTTGTGAAATTAAGTGACACATTGTATATATGCAGGTTTTCTCAAGTTATAGAGTGAATTATGTTGTGAAAGATTATGTCTGCAATTTGCTGAAAGTTCAACCGTAAAATGAGTAATTTTTCCACCATATTGCTTTCTTTATTCTGCAGTCAGATCCATCATTTTATACATACATAAATGTACATACATACATTGCATACTATTAGGAATTAATTAGATCTAGCAACACACAAAACAACCGGGTTTGTGACCTAACCCCATGACACGGCTCTTTCCTTTATTATTAAGATTTAAAACTAATATTGAAAAGACTCGGTAACCCTTTATTTATACTATAGACATGACTTGCAAATTAGGAAAACTTAAACAAGGAAACAAATAGACACACGCTTCTTTTTTTTCCCCTTACTCGTGGCTTCAACCTTTTAACTTCAATCATAATTAAGTGTGTGTATTGCAAGTCATTCTTATGAGCACAGGGATCCGAGAACCTAAGAAGCAGCTTTTTATTATTGCAAGTCATGATGCTCCATGACCTAGTTGCATATATATGAAATGGCTTTTTCATAAGCTATTCATGTGTATAACTCTTCATACACTTACACTTGGATGCTTGCTTGCTCACTATACTTTGCCAACTTCCCTTTGGTAAAAGACCGAACCTTAATATTTGCGACAGACACCTCGTAGGTGATCCATTGAAAACCTTTATTAATACAGGGTGTTTCTAGGATAAAAGATAAAATAAATTTGCTATGCCTGTCTAGTAATATTTGGACTCAAATGTTAGATAAACACTAAAAATAACTCCTTTTTAGTTTTTATTAAACTTAGGATAATCTAGAAAAGAGAGTTTAGTTTGCTTTCATATTTATGGTTACCACTTTAGGCACTTATAAGGCTATTAAATGTGTTGTTAATGTGGGTTGTCGGGTATTTACAAGTGTAAAACACATGAAACTATAATTATTTGCTGGGCCTCTGTATTTACAAGTGTTAATCCCTCTAATTTATTTAACGACACATGTATGATCCTGCTTCGGAGAATAGGTGCTATCTTAATTGGGTTCATTTATTCGTTTCCCAGCCGGGACCGCACCCCAACCTCCTCAGGAGGAAACCCATTGCTGTGAAAACCCATTGCCTCAACTCCCTCCTTTAGTTATTTGCAAGTCTTAGCATTCGTATCCCAAAGAGAATGCATTTTAATTTTATTATAAGCAAAATGATAATCTGTTCAAGTTCACTTATGACAAATAGAATGTGAAGTTCTTGAGTAATTTACCTCTCTGTATTTGTAATGTAGGTAATGAATCTTCTCATACTGAACATTTTATAAAATCGTCTCTTCTTTCAGCATCTCAATTTTTATGGACAACAATATCAAGAAGTTTAAACTAGAGTCATCGACAGGTTTGATGCAGCAACATCAACGATGAATTGCAGTATGACTTTGAGAAATGATGGTTGTACTTAAAAATATAGTAATTATTGGTTTTCTCTCATTTCTACTCGTGTAAGCTGTACTATTTTGGCATTAAACCAAAGACTAACAATCATAATGAACAAAAAAATTGTTAATGCGAGTAACATGATGAATAATTTGTAGATTTTGTATGAATACATTTATTTTTGTGTCAAAGACACTAGTTTCTAAAATGAATATAACTACTAGAGGTGGTCATGACAATCTATAGCGCCTTCACTCGCAAAACACAATAGTTGTGAGACCAAAATGATATAAAGTTACAAACATTAGAGTGGGATCATATATCTAAAGGTGATATTAATTATTTTAAAATGTTTAACTCATGTGTGTTGTAATTTACATCTACCATAATATATAAATCTTCAACCGATTAAAAAATTAAAAAAACAATTTTCAACACATATTAGCATGGTAGACCACATACCATTTGATAAGAAGTCATCTTGGAACGTAATGCCAAACATAAAACTATTTGCTCTGTAAAAGTATTTTAGGGCCATTGCTAAATATGAGGTTGGAAGATGCACATTAGTACTGTTTGATGGTTGGAAGATATTACATGTAACATGAGTTTAAAACCAAATTGCAGCGTCACTAATGATGAGTAAACACTAATGATGAGTAAACACCGTACGTTTGTTCACGTAAACAACTATAGTGATGGAACGAATACAGAAGTGAAAAGAAGGGTCTAATAATGATAGGTGAATATATGTTATAAGACTTGTTAGAGCTTAATTGAGAAAAAAATGTTGTCTTATGACTGACATATAGTCACAAATTTTTCTCACAAAAAATGTTTAAAAGAGGTGTAATGAGAGGGGTTTGCTTGGCGGCTTGGCTGGTGATTAATTAATTACTATTTAAATAAAATACAACAAATTAATTACTCCCAACCCTCCCTCAACGTCATGACCAACCCCAAGCACGTAGACCAACGCCCTCAATCAAGCATAGGCGTAATGATGGTGGCGGCGTGGTTCGTGTGACGCAGTACCGAAAACGCCCCAAGACGTTTTTGATAACACATCGCCTAAGTAGGGGTCAGAAAGTGATTGATTATAGCATTTTGATGAATTATACAAAAGTTCAAACACTTTTGTATCCTTTTGTATCACATATTCTAATATGGGACCTCCAAGTTTGACGAAATTACCCGATCAAATCAATCAATTATGTATTTCTTCCAATAACTCAATTTTAAGAGTGTGTGAGGAAGGATTATTAAAAATTTCTTTTTTTCTTAAAGATTACAAAACTATAACCAAGCATTCACAGTATTTATAGAAATTTTTACGTTTTATTGTTTAAAAGGTTATTGTTTTAGAAACATTATGAACAGAAAAGTAAAAATTAAAAATATTTTTTATTATTAAAATATATTTTATAGCAATTCAAAATACGCTCTAATTCATAAATAAATATTATTATTTTATTAGGAAAAAAATATTAATACTAAAATGCATGCTTAAACCAACTCTAAAAAAATGCCACCCGCTCTTAAAAACCAATAACACCACCTTATTCAACCCACAAACTGCCCTTAAAAGACCTAGAGACCGCCTCTAATAAATCTAGCAAACCGTTCCTTAAATACATTAAAACCGTACCCTAATAAAACTCAGCAATCGCCTCTAAATAAACCCATCAAACCACCTCTAAAAATCCCAGCAAACCGCCTTTTAAAACAACCCAAATCGCCCTCAAATTCCTCTAAAATAGCATCCGGTTAACTGCTCCAAAATCTCACAAACCGCCTCTAATATAAACTACCCCTAAAACACATTCGTTTTTTGAAGCAATATTTACTCCAAAACCGTTTTGACAAATCAAATTCAACGCCCCTAAATGATATTTTTGTATTTAGTGATCCAGTTTGGTTGGGACACACATATAAGATTTAACGGTTTAATTTTGTGGTTTGCCCCTTTGAACCAATATTTAAGATTTTCTTACAACTGTTAGTTTGTATTATAAACTTAAAAATAATAAAGATGGTTCTTGCTTATAATACGTATTTATAAATAGATATCTCAAAAATAAAATAAATTAATTAAAAAGATTAAAAGGGTAGTTAGGCTTATACATGTGATCCTACATTCTAAATCGTCAATCTCACTAGTAAATCATCAACAACTAAACCTTATAAATATAATAAAACTAGTCGGTGTGCTTAGGTTTAAAATAGTTTTATTAACCCTTAAGAGAGGATATATGTAGAATATTGATAAGACATGATGGTGACACATTATGCTAGAATGACAAAATATCTAGGGCAACTATTGTATTGTCAATACCAAAGACTTTCGGGATACTACGATATATTAGAAAGCCACCACGGAAAATGATGAAACATATGTCTTATTTTAGACTTATTTTATCTTTGTGGCTTTGCTTTCTTTGCCTACGAAAAACTTAGGACCCTACTTCGTTATATTTAAGAATATTAGAATATTTTAAACTTTAAAATCAATTGTAGTTATTAGCACATTAATCATATAATACACTCAACTTGAGGTATCATTGGCTTATTGCATATTTGCATGTCAAGTTGTCAAAGAAAGAACAATCGTACACCTAAACTATTTTGTATTTTCTCTATTTGTAGTAGACAATAATTTGATTTAAGTTGTTATGATATGATAAATGTTTGGCTTATCTATACTTACCACAATTAGAGAAACGGTAAGGAGATTTTGAGGATCTTATGATGTTGATTTATGGGAATAAGAAAACGTCGTTAAGAAGTTTATGAGTTGTTTTTATTTTTCTTGTGTTTTATTTGATGTGTTTAATTTTGTTTTCATTTTGTTGTGATTATTCGAAAATCACATTACTCATTCCTGTTTTTTAAGGGAGTATCAATAACATAGTACCGAAGGAAGCACTTTCACAAATGAATTTTTGATTGAAATGTCTGTCAGTGAAAATCAGTTATCCAGTAGTAATAATTAATACCTGTTGAGATCTTATATCATTGATAATGAAGTGCGGTTGTTAAAATTACCCATTGAGATTTCCATCACTAGAAAGTCGATTCCAAACTCACCTCAAACATGTCTAGAAATGTCTAAAAACTATTAGTACAATTATCCTAATTTTAAAATTTAATAATTTTAAGTTAATTAAGTTCAATATATGATTAAAATCATGATCATTAGTTCATAATAAAATAAATCAAATATCATAGTTATATTCAATTTCCATGTAATTACATTGGTTTGATATGTATGAGTCAAGTATCATCTAATAACATTTATGAACATAAATTTCTAAAAATAATTTTAAATTGATTTTATACACTATTGCAACCCCTAAAAACTTAACCTAGTTTGATTTTAGGGTTTTTTTTGAATGGCTGAATTTAATATGTATAAATTGACTGGTAGTTAAGTAACTAGTGAGGAAGAAACAAAAAAGCTACAAGACCATGATATATGTGGACCGATCAGATTCAATGGCTAAATGCCTAAAAGCAAAATGTAAATAAATTAAAAGAGTATGTCACATACATGCATCCATGACATGGATGCGTTTGATCATATGGTTGGGTATGAAGCCGGATATTGTCTAGTTGAAAGACAACACAACAAAACCCACCATGACAAAATATTGTCTGCTTAGGAGTGAAATGGTTTCATCTCGTAAAACAAATCTCATCTAGAAGGGTAATAGATCAATGTATTTACTCACCATGTTTACTGTGAATTCATCTTTTACATCTAAATCCCAAAACCGCTCATTTGAAGCTTAAGATGATCAACACATCTCTTCTAACTCGAGAAGTAGCATATAATTGAGAAGTCCCCCTCTCTTATAACGTCCGATGTCAAGTAAGAACTACAACAATTTTCTTTTTAAAATGTAGGCCATGGTGTTTGTAACAGTCATAAAAGAATACACTATCTACAAAAGATTTGAATATGTGCCAACACGTTATAGGGCATTGTTGATATCATTTAACCAAAAACCAAAACACAAATTATATTAAAGTAGATTCCAAATACATAATGATAACAATATTTATCAAATATAAATGATGAGGCAACTTGCCATCACATATATTTCCCGTCACACAATAATTAATTTAAAAAGGAGGTTTAGTTGACCTTCTTTTGGGAGACAAATTATAATATAAAGCCATAATAGTTGACATATTAGTCATAATTAATTTTCCATAATGGAAATTTTACACCTAAGCCAATTTGTATTTATTCATGCTTTATTAATATTTCAATTATTTTGACATGACGTTGACCAGGTTAATGGCGTCGTTCTCATTTGTTATTAGTAAACATGATATTTTCTTGCTCATGATTTGCGATCAAAATCATTCGTTTGTCAAGAAGTAGGTCACAATCAACTTTTACAAGAAGTGAGCTTAATACTTGAGCTTGGTATTTTATTTTAGGGGTGAAGGATAGAACACATACAGAAACTCTTTTCATGAATCATGGAGGTATACATATAAGTAATATAAAAAAAATAAAAAAAAAATTTAAGAAACTAAAGTTATGCTAATTCGATCATACCTCAATGCATAAGATACACAAGTTGAAAAAGCTCATCACATTTTCACCTCGTGTATCATAAAAACCCAAATGGTAGTTAAAGACAAAATTCAATGTTTACATGATCATCACACTCATTTAATTTTTTTTCACACGTAAGTATTTATAATGTTAACCCAATACGCTTGGATATATATATGTAATGTATATTATAAAACACATTCAAACATATATTAAGAAAACACACATATAATTATAGAGAGATATTAAAAACACCAAGTCTTTCTAAAAGGCATGCACGTACACTCTTGACGTTATGTTAACATGCTAATGTTCTTACAAATTCTCATATTTTGATAATTTAAAGCATCTATATGTTTATATAATTTAGTTCCTATCATAACAGTATAATGCAACATTGACATCACAATCAAAAGGCTTAGTTGTAACCCATTTTACCCATAAAAAGAAGAACTTGGCCTAAAAAACATGAAATAATCACTTTCATGTGGTTTATATATACCTTAATAGGTTGATACACACACGTAGTAGAATATTTATTTTAACCCTTTCCATCAAGTTCTTCTTTTGGGCAACATGCAATAGATTACCCACGCCCAATTGTGTTGATAAGTTTGTATAGTTGTTAACATCGGTTGCTAAGTTATTAAGGTAATAACACAATCCAAACGTTTTAACTTAACATAAGATGAGAATCTCTTACTATCAACTACGTTAGGCAAGATTAAAACTTCGAATCATGAGATGTGACAAGCTGTTTTTTAAAGACGAGATGAACCACATGTCATATAATAATGAATATAGTCTCAAAGTAATAACAATTAACTCATGACCTTTATGTAATCAAAGTGATACGATGCCACAAGTCAACATAATAATCAATGATTGATATTATTTCTTATGTCGGCTTTGTAAAGTAACATGACTAAAGAAAACAATCAAATATTATTGAGATTTTCATGTAATATCACTAAAGTTGAAGACTAATGTTGATGTAACTTCCCATGTAATTATATTTTAAATAATGACATGAACTAATTTACATGCAAAATATTTGGATTATATTTGCTGTAAAGCTTGTATGTGTATTTTTATATGCTAGAACACTAGTTTATAAAGGAAATATCAAATAGTTAGCAATGAAGGTTTAAGAAATAATAATTTTATTAATGTCAAACTAAGTCAAATTGTTAATTTAATTTTCAGTAATTAATATATATATAAAACGATAAAGGTTCAAAAAATATATAATTTTAAATTTTAAATCTTAATTGTTACTTTTTGACTTATTTAAAACTTGAAATATTTTGTATTATGTATTTATGTGTTTGCTTTTGTATTTTGATATTTGGAATTGGATAATTCAAATAAGTTTTAAAATTATTATTTGGTTAATTATTTTTTTTACTAAATAAAAATAAAAAATTCAAATCATGTTTTGGAAATTTTAAATTTTGACTTATTCCATTTGATTAATTCAATTTTGATTTCAATTCGATGAACATCCCTACATAAAAATATAAGAATTTTTTTCTAATATAAAACGGCTCGGTGGTTTTTGGAGTTTTTTCATTCAAAAATTCCCTCGTTTCCAGTCTTCCACATACACCAAAAGTGAGGAGAGAATAATTGCATGTAGAAGGTTTATTCGAGCGAGGGTCACGAGTCTTGCACCATGATCACATCGCGAACCGAAAAAATAGGCCGCTTTGGCACCTCACGAGATTACTACTTCTATGACTTTTAATAATTTAATTTATACAAAACAAATATTGACTTAGAAACCTTTTATAATCTTTTGAAACCAAGTATGCATAGTAATCGAAGGTTTTATACAAGACAACTTTCTTTTTCAACAATTTAGGATAATACGAAAGAAATAGACATAATGGGTCCCGAAAATCCATAGAGATTTGATGCCAAAAGAGGTAATTTGACTTGTAGAAAGTGATGTTTTCGTTAAATTAATAACTATCCGACACGTGTCAAGATATGAGCATGCCGACAATCACTATCAGCAGGGTCACTATTAATCTGTTCCTTCCAATACCGCTTGTCGTGTACACATACTACATAAACATGTAGAGGACAAGCAATTCAATTCATACCTAAACAAAAATGATTGTGAGGTACACAAAAATAAATTATTTATACAATAACATTTAAAAGTAAGTATAAGAATGAAAGACAATATAATTATTGAGTGAAAAAGCTTAGAAAAAAAAAAGTTGCGATGGAGCGTAAAACTAAGAAAAACTAATGTTGAACCGTTACCACTAACATGCGTGTTGAAGGAGACGTTGATGACATATTAACGTTTATATAAAAATACAAATCCTGAACGTTGTTGATAACATTATAAACATTATATAAGAAAGAAAGAAATGTCATGTTGTGGAGGGGGAGTTAAGCGTGAAAAAACTTTACGTTGACATGTCGTCATGAACCTGGGAGTTGAGGGGTGTTAATAACATATGTAACTTTATATAAGATAACATTCGGAATTTAATATAAAAATTGAAAACGTTGTAAACCCATGTATTACGGTGAGGTCGATCCTTAATGATATTTGAAACCTTATTTAAAAAAACAAAGCCATTAAAAAGTCACGTAACATTGATCAAAATAAAAAAGTCACATAGGAAAAAGCCTTAATTAAAAAGAGATCGTACAAATTTAGTTTTTTAATAACTTAAACTTTTTATAAGAATCACATCATTTTTTATCTTAATAATAATGGTTCATTTACATATTTTCTCTTTCTAAACTCAATAATTACATATTTACCAAAACTAAAAATTAATTACATATTTTTTTTTCTAAAACATATATATTACATATTTACTTATTTTATTAAAATTAGTTACTGAATGATTATTATATTCATATTTTTACTAAGTTATTTTTACATATTTCTTTTCCTACCATATTGTTCGCATATTTTCTTAAATTCTAGTCTTCTATATATATAAAAATAATAAAATTACAACTTGAAATAAAAAAGTTGTAAACCCCATTTCAAAACAATAATTATCGATAATCAAAGTTATATATATTCAAATACAAAACACCATTGCCAAATTTTAAACAATTATAAACACAACATCAATACATAAATATCAATTAGTAAAAACAAGATAAAATAGTTATTTGATAGATTAATTTTATTAAAATGGATAAATATGTAATATATATGTATAAAAAAGAAAAAATATGAAATTGATTTTATTTATTGAGGAAATTTATAATTTATACTCTTATGAAGAAAAAGTATATAAAAATCCCTAATAATCATTTCACATGTTACTTAACATAATAACGTGGTAATTTCATATGCATATTATTAATACTTTTCCACCTAAAATACATTTTAGCATTACATTTTTTAAAATTTAAAATTCTTCAGCCATATATACAAACATGAACACATTGGAACCAAAGGTTACTACTTAATTAGAATATTAACCAGTTATTTTTCTGCGTGTTACACCCACTTGAATAAAATTTATATTGAAACACATGGGGAAATTAACACATCATAACAATATATTCAGGATATACAAAATAATTACAATGTTTTGAAAAGAAGTAAATATATATTATGGTTTGAGTCTTGGATCACGGGTTTTGACCCAATGTTACGGGCTTGCTTTTATATAAAAATGGTTTTATATAAAATTTATATGGAAATGTACGAGAGATAATCACGTCGCGACATTAGTAATGTGGGATCTTTGCAATAACATCTTTACTATTTTTGTTAAAAGGATGATTCCTTTACAATTTTTTAACAGAAAATATCACAGAATATTAATAAAGTTTTAAAAATGTTCCAGTTAAGTTATTCATGTATATTTTTCTCAAATTAGACCACTAAACCACCAAATCAAGTCATTATAGAATTTTCTTACATAAATATTGTAATGGATGAGAAGACGTGGGGGTCGAAATTTTATATATATGATATTATATTAAAAAATATAAAAATATGTTAATTATATTAAAAAATAAAAAAATTACCTAAAATTCATGGCACTATTCAACATTAGCATAAAAAAAAAAAAAAAGCATATTTCCTAATTGAAACAAAAAAAAAAAAAAACACGCTAAAAACATATTGCAACTTATAATTTAAATAAAACATGAAAGATGAGTGACATAATTGTAATACTTTTTAAACTTGAATCAGCTAATTAAAACCCTTTTAAAATTTTGTTACTATTTTGTAAAATTATCTTTTTTTTTTTAATGAAGAATAAAAATAATACATAACTTGGTTAAAGGTCCTCACTCACGTTATACAAGATAACTAGATAAGCGATACTGCATGAACCTAGCATTGCTAACTCCCAATTACACCACATCAAAATATCCCACGAAAATACCAATCAATCATACTTTTCACTTGAGAATAACATACAAACCACCACACCTATAACCTATACATTTGAACCTTACTCTTCCTAGAGTAGAATACAAGTATAGAGGCCGGTTACAATGCAAGGTGTAATTTTCATGCGAAGTGTATAAGTCGTCAGAGTGTGACACGTGTTTTTTGGCGGAGGGGTAGTTTCGTCCGCGCTACAATTAAGCATAAAAGTTGCATAATTACGCAAGTTATATCTATTATAATGCAAAGAAAAATTATTTAGTTATTAAAAATAATCACACAAGTTATATTGTTAATTACGCAAGTTATGTTGATAATTACGTAGTGAATAATCACGCAAGTTATACGCATAATACATAGACATTTTATTAAAAATTTTATTTCTTTAAAAAAAGTATATCAATACTATACTCATTGAGGATAAAATGCTGTTTTTATGGTGTATTTTAAAAAAAAAATAATGTCATATGAAAAAGTTATACGTGTTTAAAAAAACAGGAGGAAGTTGAAAAAAGTCAACAATTATAAGCTATTACCAATTCTACCCCTCTAGAAACATTTATTGCGTGATTATTTCATCTTAAATCTGAACCATTCATCTATTAGATCGATGGTCCTTGTTGCTTCGTACCATTCGTATGAAAACAACACTTTGTACCATAAACTTTCCCTACAAATATAATCATCAATCGACACAATCACTATAGATGTCTATAACAATAGACAATTACAAGCCCAAAGCTTCTATCGAGATGACACAACCAATATAACCGTCCATAACAACATAAGACGGATCTAATGTTATAGATTACTAAGGCGTAGGTGGTTATGTTCTCCAAGTGCACGTAGTTTGATAGTAGTTAAGCGGTTAGAGCCAACCCAACATATGGTTTGGTGGACATAAAATTCAAATCAATTCAAGACTAAAATCTAATGATTCGATTATTGTAGCATAACAAAGCAAAACGGGTATGTTATACATCACATTCTTTGATGACAAATGATTTAAAATATTGGTTTGTTGTTAAGTTAAAGTCAAGGGGAATATATGGGCTATGACAAGTTATTAATAAAGTTGTCGATGATGATATGTAAGAAGAATTCTTTCAAATCAACGAAAGAGTTGATCATTCAATATTATGGTGAATGAGGATATCAAACATGCTTGTCTTGAGACATGTGAGGTCATTGAAGTTGGTACTCATGATGATGAGGATAATAGCGAAGAAGAAGAATTTGAAGACAAAGATGATGATACAGAAGTGAAGACACGTTTATTATTTATAATCATTCCTTTAAAACCAGCATGTTTGTAATACATGTACTTGTACTAAACATAGACCAGGTGCTTTATACTTATAAGTATATGTAGCATATATATAGTAACTTTATTTTTCTACCTATTTATGTGTCATTTTGTTATAGGTTTGGAGGGGTATATTTCTTCATGGTTGGGTAGAGTAATAGTAAATTTTTTAAAGAGTCCTAATATTAAGACAACTATCATTATAAATTGATATCCCTTTGTACTCATCGTATAAGGCTATACGAGGCGTATACGGTCAACAAACTAAAAACGAGAAAAATTTAGGGAGCTGTCAAAGAGTTATACGCCCCATCACCCTATGCGACCCCCTATATGACCTCATATATGTCTCATATAGACCTATGCGATGCCTATAACAAAATTTGACACTGAATACGAAGAAAAATTTAGGACGCTATCAGAGGGGCTATAAACCTCATATAGAAGTATACAACATGTCTATACAACCTATGTAAGAGTCTGGTGAGTGTTGATTTATAATGAGAGAATGTCTAGATATCAAAACCCTTTTTAAATTATATATATCTTCTTGAAATAGCTTGGATTAAGTGTAACGTTATTATGAGTGGGCACTCTATCTTGTGCGTATATTAGGATTATCTTTCTACTTTAATAAAAAGTTATCTAGGAGGGACACATGTCAACATTATATTCTTTCTCAACAATTTTTTCCCGCTTCTCTCTTCTATTTAATAATCACATTAATTACTAATAATATTATTTATTTTTTTAGATTAAAATAGTTTTTAATAATTTAAGTAAAAGATATTTTTACTAATGTTATTTCTAAGGAAATAATTATTCATAAAATTAGAAAACTTTTAGAACATCAAACTTTTAAAAAAATACAAAATATTTTATATTTGGTGTTTTAAAAAATAATTTTTTTATAAACAAAAAATAATTATTGAGAGTTATAAGAAAAAAGTTTTAAGTATAACATTTTTTAAAACGTTTGTTTTGAAATTAAAAAATTTATTTTATTTATTATAAGAAACATTTCAATCATATCTTATTTTACAATATCGATTTGTAATTAATAAAATTTTAATCTATTTAATATTTTTTATTAAACCTGTGTAATACACGGGTTGACTAAAGCTAGTTAGATTAATTCGTTGAGATTGTGAATGCCATTATATTTTTAAAACTATAATCCCTTAAAATGGCAACGAAAATGTTTGATTTACTGTTGTGTGCTAACATATCTATAACCGAGCTTCCCTTCTGTTATGTTAAACCACAATATTAGATTGAAGAGTTACTTCATGAGACAAATATTGACAACAAGCAAAGCAAGTTCTAATACGGACTCTCCCCGACCCCTCGTAGGTAGATAGTTCGCTATTACTAATGCTTTATAAAATTCATCATAGATAGTGGAATATATTATTTCAAGAAACGATCCTAATATATAGTAAGGTTATGGTAAAAATAGCATTTAATTTAAAAAAAATTATTAATTTTTGTCTTGATACGTGTTCTTTTATTGTTTTAAAGAACATGATATTTTGGTAATTATGTCATATATGTCAGGTCATTGTGTCTTATATTTTTATTATGTCAAATATCAGTTTATTTTGTCATATATTTTACATCTTTTGTTATATATGTAATCATCATGTGTTTACGTTTCAGATCATTTTGTATTATATTTGTTATTTTTTTTATAGATTATATAAACTTTTTGTTATCTATCATTGTATTTTATAATTAAAAATACACAATGATGATATTTCACCAATATATTTTTCAAAATTCATAGTGTTCAAGATAACACAATGACGATAGTAAAACACAATAAGACATTGTGTTATTTTGTTATTTTTTTAATGTATTAGATTGATTAGTTGTTAATTTATTATTATGCTTTATATATTAGAGATACATAATAATTTTATTCTACCATAATATTTTTTTAAAATTCATCATTAAAAAAACACAATAGTATTTAGAAATATACAATAACTAACAAAAAGATACAATGAACCGCACTGAAGACATAATGAAAAGATATGAGCTTAAAAACATTAAAAAACTTATTATATTTTTATATAACAATACTGTACTCGTTTTAAGGATTAAAAAGCTTGTTTTTATGATATAATTTTTATAAAAAATAATGTTATATATAAAATTTTTGAACGTTTAAAAATGATGAAACTTACAAAAAGTCAACAAAAATATCCTCTATAAAAATAGGTAAGGGCTCAAATAAGAAGTAAATTTCATATAAAAGGTGGAACAAGTAATCTTCACCATCAATGGTTTGTCTGTTTCTTAACTGATTTTAATGTTTTTATTCAAAGATTGAAATCAAATTTAAAAAAAATTATTAAAAAAATAATATAGGCATTATCACTTTGTTGATTTTTTTTCAAGCTCACTTACTTTTTAAATGTTTATAACTTTTATATATGATATTAATATTTTTTATAGAAAATAAATCATAAAAGCAAGTGTTTTTTATTTGTAAAACAAGTATAATATTGTCATATACAAAAAAATTTATGTTTGCCAACTCATTGTGTGATTACTACTCGTCATTGTGCATTTCCTACTTGTCATCATATCTTTCCATTCGTCATTGTATTTTTCTGAACATCATTGTTTTTTCTAAAATGATAAGCTATGAAAAACATAATGGTAAAATAACTACCTTGTGTACTTTTAGTATGCATCATACAATGATAACATTACAACTAATTTATCTAATGCATTAAACAATAACAAAATAACATAAAATGATATAAAACATAAAACATAATAATGAATGTGTTGTGTTTTTTCTACTCGTGATTGTTGAACATTTTTTATGTTAACTTTTGGAAAACACATTTGTTAAATAATATCATTGTGTACTAATAATTATATAACATAGTAATAAAATAACAACAAATTTATATAATATATATGTATATATAAAAGAAATTGCATAAATAACTTGAATTGATCTATAACATATAACACAATGATAAATACATATAGCATATGATAAAAAGTACTTGACACAATGTCATGGCATATTAAACACAATGATTGACGCATTTAACACAGTGAACAAAATACAATCTGTTAAAATTTAATAAAAAAAACACATGTAAAACCTAAAATTCTTTTTAGTAATTTTAAATTAAACAATCATTTTACTATAAACCAATCTTAAAAGATAAATATACTGTTTATAAAAGCACATGGATGAATGATAAAGATGTGATGTGATATTAAATTATATTGTTGGATGAAGTATACTCATGGAAATGATCTAAGAAATTAAATCTTGTACTCTTAAATTTTTTATGAATGTGACAATTCCTAAATTAAACTACTACTAATTCTTCAATATAGCCTCTTGCATCATTGAATACATTGAGGCATCACCTTCACCTTCATTGCTCTCTTATCTTCTGAAAGAGCCACACAACAACTATATCACTGCCATGCAATTAAAGGCAGAGTCGTCCTTTGAGTATTGGGCATTTAAATTAAAAAGGATGCAGTTTTTGAGACCCTTACCGTATTGGTTTTGTCTATAATGATGGAGACTTCAATGGCTTTTGTAACTTTCAGATCTTCCAACCATGTAACATCAAATCAGTTCTAACTTACACTCTTAGGTATATCCATGTCTTGTCACTGGTTACAAAATTTATGTTCGAAGGTCCCCAGATTGAATTATAAGGAGCAGTGTTTTTAAAATTGGACCATACATTGAACCGATCGTATTACTGGTTCACAGATTAAACCAGTAGGACCGTATTTAAAAATCTAATGATGTCATAAATACTTTAAACTATATACAACTAAAGTATGAATCCTCTAGTTTAAACTACTTGGTAAATGATATTTTAAAGGAAAAAAACTAATTTTTTTTACAGGGTAAGCTCACCGCCTAGACCATGAACAGTTTAGATAGGCTAACTGGCCACTGATTAGGACCAGGTTCCCGGTCTGACCGACTCGTATGGTCGTGATAACATTAAAAAGGAGAAAGTGAAACCCTCCAATAATTGTAGAGCAAAGGTTACAAACATTTATGCAAAGGGTGTGGGTGGGAATGATAGATAAGTCTAGAATTTGTATGTTTGCAATGATTATAGAAAAGAACACATGAACATAAATGTCATGTGTCATTTAGAGGTGGGACAAAATACGATTGATCAGGAAACCAATTAGACCAACCTTTAAAATTTAGGATCATGACCTTTCAATTGAAGGAGATGGGTCTGATTGTTGCCCTCCGACATGCCCTAGAACTTTCAAAAATGATCGGTTAGATTGAGCCTAATGAACACATTTATAATCAAATATCAAATCTAGAGGCAAGAATGACGGGTCTTGTTGGCCATAAAAGACTTGAGATGGACTTATAGCTAAATTTGTACCTATTGATCGACTTCCTTTTTGCAAAATGTGCTTTTTTGCTCCTTTCAATCATTCATATAGAGATCTCATAAAAAAAAAGTTTTGTTTTCTATTAAAATGCTATGGGAGCATACTTTTCTCCTAATAATCTCATCCACATTTCCAAGATTATATTAAAATTTATATTAGCTTAAATCTTTTAAGTAACATGTTCTACCTTTATTTAGCGTGAGACTTAAACCCACTCTAAATCTAACAAAATGTAATGATGGATTCGATACACTATGGAGATTTACAATAACGCATCTTACATTTGAATTCAATTCATATTAAAAACAAGGATCTGTTATACTCCCACAGAAACCCGAGAACCTAATGGGTATTGGAGGAGCTATCATCTTCTTCTATTAAATCAGAGCTTCTTCTTTTCTCTCAAAAGTTTTTGTTTCTTTTGCTATTTGCGAACAAGGTATAAGACCAACTACAAACGTGTATTTACACAAACTAATCATGCATAGGCTTGTAACAAATACGAATAAAGACTTGTTCGTATTTATTCGTTTATTTTTAACGGAACATGTGAACTAATACAAAAATTTTATTGTTCGTGTTTATTTATTAAGAAAGTAAACATATACATGCTCATTTACGTTTATTTGTAAACATTCTAAATGACGGTTCACAAACATATATAAACAAACACGAGGGGACGTAAAACGAACATGAATTAACATAAATGAAACGAAACCAACATAATCAAAAAGTTACACATACAAACCCAATGCAAAATCAATTAAAAGTAAATAATATCAAAATTAAAGTCTAAATACCTTGTTATCAATTTAACATTTTAAAAGTAACCAACCATATCCAAACTAGCACTTAATTAATAAATTAATAAATTTCTTTTTATCCAACAGCAAAGTGTGAAGTCTGTTTATTATATCTCTAAACTAGTAAACTTTGAACGCAGTATGCCCTTCTTTTATTTTTCATAGCATGTCATATATGTGCATATATAATCTCTCTACTTATCTTTTAAAGAAATTTATCTTTTTATTTAAATCTCAAATTATAACGTGATAAAATCTCTTTACTTCATATCATTTAATCAAACATTTCAGAGTAGTTTTGTTCACATAATTTAAAACAAAAGAAATTATAAATATTTGACTAAAATATTCCAATTTGGTGACTATGACATCCGCTAGCAAATATTCCATGCCATTTTCCCTAACATATAGAGATAAAAGAATCAAACTTTTTTTTTTTAATTAAAGTCTAAAATAATTGTCACCAGAGGACATATATACATCAAGTGCATAATAAATTATTGGCGTGGCTTCATAATTGAGGATTATTTAATTCTGCCCTACGTAATAATATTTCTCCAACCGATCATTCAATTCAAATTGGATTGGAATTGAATGTTTTTCTAATCTATCTGTGAACACTTATTTAGTTATTCCTATATTGATCTGCTCCTCAAAATACAAGCACACTCGATCACTAGCACACAAACTGTTGTGCGTGAACCCTTTTTTTATATCATGAACAGGATTAGCATTAAAATAACATTAGTTCCATCAATTAAAATGTGTTTATGATTAATATAATGAACACTTACGGTCTAAACCCTAATTGATTATTTTTCTTCCTAAACTTTTTGAAAGACAATCTGATCACAAACACTTTATACATGCACTTAAATATACAACACATGTTCATAATAAGACATGAATCATCAACCTTTAGGCTCTGCTAGAAAAACCGAGTATCAATCATTTTCTATAAAATTTTATTGCTAATTTCCCACGGATTCCATAAAATTTGAAATAATTAAAATCAAGTTATCGAAGGATATGATTGCCGAAGGAATCCAAAAGAAATTTTAAAAACTATTTTTTTTGTAGTGACAGAGCATCACCGAAGAAATCTTGTCGATAATCACTATCGATGGCAGATTTCTAATGAATTTGTCTATCAATGAAACATAGTTTTCAAGTAGTGAGGGAAGGTCACCATACAACACATATTGGTACCTTTGATTTTTCCTCCTAAATGAATTGTAATTAGGGCGTACCTCTTCTATTGTTTTTTTTTTTCTTTTGTAAGTGCAACCTTTGAGCTCGACTTAATTTTGAATTTCAATATATTCTAGATTTCAAATCTTGTGTATGACTTTTTGGGACATAGAAAATTAAATAGATTTCAAGTCATTTTAAGGCTATTGTAGACATGTAAAACCGACACTTTTGAGCTTTAATGCGCCTTGGCATGTGTTAGAGGGTTATTTAGGTTATGTCATGGGTATGCAACCAAATTGATTGTTTGGCCAAGACACATGAAATTATCATAAGTTATTGTGTGTCACCTTTACATATATATGACTAATCTATACTTTTGAGACTTAGTGTACATGTTTTAATATGTTACATTAATTAGTTTACGTGAAACAACATTATCTCAAAACAATTCATTTTTGGCATACCTTACTATGTAAGAATAACTTATACTTTTGGCCATATGGGCCTTGAAATATATAAGTGGTTAGTTTAATTTGCATCATGATACATGAAGTCGTAAGATGATGATTCCTAACATTTTTCGTGTTTAAGAACCAGGGTTACCATGAAGAAAGATGATGATTCCTAACATTTTTCGTGTTTAATTTCAAGACCACTAATTCCCACATTGTAGTTACTACCATTTAAGCAAAAAAAAAAAATATAAATAGCAAGCTTTTTTTTTTTTTTTTTTTTGATTGATACTTATTTGTTTAATATTGTGCGTGAATTGTATTTTGAATGACAATCGAAGTCTTTTGATAAATGATTTGCAAATAAATGCATAGAAGTTTGGTATAGAAAAGTTTAAAACATTCAACTTTTAATAAAAATTAATAAAATATTTAATATATATTAATAATTGTACATCTGGTTGGTCTTGATTCTTTAACGTCGATATAGAAATAGCCAAACCATATTGAACTATCATTCAATGATTAAATGTTAAACTTTAAGTCTTTAATTCTGCCTTTCTAGCTGGGATCACTTGATCATCCTTTTTTTGAAGGGTATCATGCATAGACAATGCCAATCAACTCTTAATAAATGATAACCACTTTATTCGAAAAAGTTAAATATAAGCACAGTGGTATGCCTAGAATTGGAGAACAAAAGTCTTATTTTGGTCATCATCCGAGCTACATAAATGATTGGATATCACAAGCTTCTATCTTCAATTCTGATATATTCACATTATAATAAGATCATATTCTGATCATTGGATACATGCACAAGAATGATGACATTGTCAAATGTTAAGAAAGGTTGAGAAGAGAATATATATCACATTGTTTCGGTTTTGATATATATTTTATTTTCTGGTTTGGTCTTTGTTGCTTTGTATTGCTCATGAATTTGTCGCTGGTGGTGAACATTTTAAAGTAACTAAGTTTTTTTCCTAGGGTTATGACCAGAAAAAGTGGTCACAAGTTTTACGATTGTTTTGCTACGGAATAAATATAATCATCGTAAGACTAGTAACCAAAGCTGATTCAATTACAAAACGTTCGCAAAATTTGTCATAGTTTAAATTTAGTTACAAAACAATCGCAAATTATAAGATAAAAACTAAAATTAAGATATAGATACTGGTCACACACTATCCTATGTATGTACAAAAATTGATGAAAATTTAAAAATATATTTTGGTCGACGTCACAAAAATGAGATTAAGTGAGTTTCTTACCATCGTATTTTTGGTTGCAAATCGGATGCAAATGAATATTTACTACCGATTTGTGTCTCAAAGGCCTGGTTCTTAGTAATATGGATGCTAGTTTCATCATCTCTAAACCTAAGAGTTGGAATATTATTCTGATGATTAATTTATGTTTACTATTTATTTCTATCAAGCAAAACCTTGTATGAAAAGTATTATGAATAGTACATGACTCCAATTACGCATGAACAGTTGATACAAGTTTTTACAGAAACAGTCACATAATCATTACCCTCTATATTGACTTAAGCTTATATTTGATTCAAAAATTGTAAGGGGAAAAGGGAAGCTGGGAGTAAAAAACTCGTCTAGGTATGAGAAAATCATGACTATTGTTCCACTACAAGACAAAAAGACTTGTGGCGATAAGATTTATAATGACTACAATATTTTGTTGACACAAATTGAAAAAAAAAATGTTCAAATGGAAATGAAGGTGAGTGAATCACCAGGAAATGAGATGAAATGTATGGGACTTGCTCTAGCATAAATATATAATTATACGAGAGTTGTTGGGTGAAAAGTAATTAAAATACATATCTTGTTATGAAGTGTTAGGCGGGTCACTATCACATCTAGATGAGGATTGGAAGCACTTAAACAACAAATGTGTAAAATGCAAGAACGGGAGCGAGAACTAGAGAAGGAAAACAAATTCCGATAACGATAAACATGACCAAGATGACAACAATTAGATAGGTAGTTTTGTTTAGTTTGTATCAAATAAACAATGTATATTAGTAGTTACGTTATATGTTTCGTACTTAAGACTTCCGTTTCAGTATTCGTATTACCTTTTTTTATATATAAATATGGGAAAGTATAAATCTGTAAATATTTAGTAAACCTGTAAAATATAAAAATATTTAAAACAGAAGGATTAAGCAATTGTTAATACATATTCTATATGGATTGGAAGTATCTACACAAAATTTGGAATAGGGGTTTACCACTATGAGTTTAATAATGGATTAAGACTACAGAAAACAGAAAAGGGTTTTCAGTAGATATTAATTATACAAACAAATGATGTGGAGCTTTATGGATCAAGCAAATAGAACCATCTTAGAATGCATAGCAAACTTGTACTTCATGCAATCCATGACATGATGTATTTTCCAAATGATTCAAGTTCCACAACATTTGCCACAAATAATCTTTAAACAGTGCTGCACAATGAACAAAAGACCGGTTGTAGCATCTTCAAATCTTGCTTCCGCTAGTTTCCTATCTTTTTCTTATCTTTTTGGTTAACAAGGTATTAACAGATCTTTTAGGCTTTCCAGTAAACATGTTACTATGCAAAAGAAAAAAACACATTTGCCACATATAGTCAACTTATGTGTACTCATGTTTACACTGAAAAGAGAGATTTATAGGTATTTACACATCAACAAAAAGGTACCACTGAGTGCACAAAAGATACATCAAACAAGCATAAACAAATGTAACCCTCAAGGAAAAAATAAAAGGGCCTAAGTGAAAACAGTAAAAAGAAAAAGTGAGAAGCCCAAAAAGATAAAAACACTCAACACACTAATAATTCCACCATAAAGATTCAAAGGCAGTAGAAATCATGTGTTCTTGCCCAGAAACATACCTATCTTCTTGATCACCACCTTTGTCCATCCATGGAGGTGGATACAACCACCAGTCCACAGCGGACTCGGTGTACACGAACTCATTCGTTAACTCGACAGAGTCAAAACAAGATCCCAAAACCGGAAGCTCGATTATCTCATCAAGTTCTTCGGATGTCGTTTCTATACACGAACTCGGTGAGTCAAATTCTATCATAGCTGCGGCTTTAGCCGCAGCGGTTTGCACATCCCTCGGGGAGCATGAAACCGGGTGTGGGAACGATCCCGCGAGCTCGGGGAAGTTAAGGGTAGCAGAGCTCCCTTTTATGCAAATGGCCGCCACGTCATGAGCCCTGGCGGCCATTTGCGGTGTAGGGAACGTCCCTAGCCATATCCTTGATTTCTTCCTCGGCTCGCGGATTTCAGACACCCATTTGCCCCAGCTCCTCATCCGAACACCGCGGTACACCGGGTGCTTGGTGCGCGAGTCACGGCTCCTCTTGACGGTTCTTGTTTCTGGGTTTTGCGAGTTTGGTATCGGTTGAATTGGTTCAGGAGAGTAAGGAGGTGAAACTACTGGTGATGGATTCTTCATTAGGGCATACGTAAAAGGGTGAAAGAATAGTAGTCATGAGCACATTATGCTTTCTTGATGTTGATTTTGTTTGAAAGCACAATAAAGATTGCAAGAATGCAATAAAGTTATGATCTTTGATTCAAAGATTGAGTCTTTAATCAGATTGAAGACCTTAGAATCAATCAGCGATTTGCACCTTCATTTCTGAATGAGTTATACAGATACTTATAACGAGATACAGAGGAGAGAGAGAGAGAGAGATGGGGTATATATAGTACAATGGGGTCCTTTACAAACAAGTACCACACAAAGGTCTTGTTTCAAGAAAATTTCACCTTTGTTTTTGCAAAGTAGTGGCAGTAAGTTCTCAGAGATTCACTTGGCACTGTTTGTTTTCCCATTGTCCTTTGTCTTGAGATCTTTTCAACTTTGCACAATCATAAGATTTATCTTTTTAGTCCATTACTATAAATATATATGTTATGCTACTTTTTAATAACAACTTTAACTCAACACATAATAAAGTTCAAGTGTCACTCCTCAACCCCTCTCTCTAGGTATTTATGTCTTTCTGTTTCTATACCATCTGTAAAACCAACCGCACTCCAAAAGTCGCTGGTGCTGGAGCTATTATTAAATTAAAATAGATAAGAAGATTTGAAACAAAACTAATCTAATATACAATGTATATAGATATGATATTGTAATTCATTTCTCATCCTAAATATTACAAGACAATGCATCTATCTATTATAATAAAAAAAGATTTAAAATGGACACTTGTCAATTTCTGGTTAACTTTAAAATTATGTTTCCCGCCTCTCTCTCCTATTAAATAAGAATTAATTTAAATATGTAAACTATACTATAAAATATTTAAATTATAAATATTTTTATTCTAATAATTTATTAAAACATACTAAACCATATGATTTATATTATATCTTATCTTAGAATATAATATTAAAATTTTTATTTTTTATTATTTTTATTTATAATTTCTTAGATATTTATTATTTTTAATTTCACCAATGACTAATAAGTAATAACATGTAAGATCTAAAACTTTTATAAAAAATAATAATTTTAACATGTTAAATTTTATTCCACCCATGTGTTACATGGGTTTTTAAGCTAGTATGTATATATATATATGGGTGTTCATGGTCGAGTTAGACCAGCTTGATCGGTATTTTTGAGCAAACCGATATGTTGGCAGCTGTTTTGCGTAAACATAAACCAAACCGTCCAACAGTTTGATTGTGTTTACAGTTTGACGGATTGGTTTTGACAAAATTAACGGTTTGAACCGGCTTTTTTAGTTGCCATTTTTAAAGTTAGGGCTGTTTGGTAGTTTTTTAACAGTTATTAAGATACTACCTCTTAATGGTAATTAAAAGGCTACCTTTTAATGGTTCGTAGCCTCTTAATGATTAAGAGTAATCTTAATGTTGAATATATGGTTAAGAGGTAACATCTTAGTAACCATTAATATGCTACCAAACACCAATAATCATCAGCCCAACTGGTTAAGGTGAGGTACCCATGACATGTAAATATGAGGGAGGTCATGGGTTCAAGTCTCACTCTGAGCAATATGTTCAGAGTTGAGCCAGGAGGTTTTCCTAGCAATGGGTTTCCTCCTGAGGAGGTTGGGGGTGCGGTCCCGGCTGGGACACGGATAGGTGGGCCCGATTAAGATAACACCTATCCTCCGAAGCAGGGTCGCACATTTGTCGTTCAAAAAAAAAATATGCTACCAAACAGCCCTTAATTGCATGGTTGAGTGGTTAAAGATTTGTGTCATTAAAATAACCAAATTAAAGCAAGATTCATAGTAGCTTTTCTGTACAAAATATATAGCTTTTTAGGAGTTTTACGCTTTAGTCAAACTTTTAATCTAACAAAAAAACCAACTTGTTTATCAATCTCAAAATGTTCTTACAGAAAGTTCAATCTTAATTTCTCAGTTCTTTTACTATGACACTTATTATATATATGTTCATGTTCTGTTAGATGGTTCTTTGTAGTAAAGCATGTGTATAAATACTCTTTAGTATTTGTTTTCGTGAAAGATTATTTATTCAAATTTTCATGTATAAAGTTATCTCAAAAGAAATTTTCATGAAAGGAATTCTCATGCATGGATGGAATTATCACGTATGAGATATTCTTGCGTAATAATTTCGCTCTTTGTGCAGAAAATTGACTTTGTATTTTAAATTAACCCCGTTTTTGTGTATATTATGTGTAATATCATTCAAATTGATACTTAAAATCACATCATATGCCAATTGTGGGATTATACAACTTTCCAAGGATAATCGATCGGAATGGAGCCAAGCATGACTGTGTCCCCATGAGGCATGATCATGCCAACCAGTATTTCGGAGGTCATGGATTAACACGCCCATGTCACGCTAGAAGCCAAGCCAACATGATCGTGCTTGTGTTAGCAACGACCGTGCCAACATTCCCAAAAGTCAACTTTGCGTACGACCAGGGTATAACTTGTGTACAAACCTAAATGCACTAATAGTCGACAAAAATACGCTTGTGCCCCCTTAAGAATGATCATGCTCGTACTTGGAACGGCTATGTGTGTACCAGGAGATATATTGTAGTTCAACATCGGTTGTTGGTGTATGATATAACCATAATAAAAATTGATGGTTGGGGGTAAACAAAAAAGAATAGTTATAGGATTCGACAGGGAAATTTGATGGACAAGAATATTACATTGTTCCACAAAGAAGGTAACTCGACGAGCGCAGCTGGACTTGACGAGGTGGAATAACAGATTTGAGATACTATGACAGCCACCCGATGGCGGATCTAGAATTTTTTTTATGAGGGGCGGAAATATTTAAGGGTAGTCTAGCTATCACAATATAATATTTTTTGGGGGTTCGGGTCGGATCTGGCTCATCGCCGAAAAACATCATTAAAAAACAGTGTATAAACCCTTGTGTATATCAAGAACTTTATTGAAGCAACTAGTTTGAGAATAATGTTTAAACGATTTTCAAACTTTTGCATAGTTGTTAAGAACGCCAATTAGTCATTAACACGGATGATGTTTAACATGTTTGAAAATAATGTCGGTTAAAGTAAATATAACATTTTATCCCTCATATCTTGAAATCAATATAAATTTCGTTTGTTTTATTGTTAAAAACATCTATCTTAATATATATATTTTTCTTTTTCCATCCTAATAACTATTTGATTATTTGAGTGTTAAAGTATTAAAAATCTACTCTGTTACAGGTTAGTGAAAAATATGCCCGTAACGCTGATGGTTGAAACACTCCCACTGTCGGATTGGTCGGATAGTCACCGGATCCCATTGTAGTTCTGCCACGAACAATATGTTTGAAACACTCTTGCTCATTCTTTAGTTTTAAAAGTTTAAGGGGGGCCAATTGTAAAATTTTATAAAGATGGTCGGGTTTTTCACGTGTATATATCACTGTAAAAAGAAACTTTGGGGGGGGGGGGGGGGGGGGGGGTTAAGGTCCGCCCATGGCAGCCACCATTACATAAGTAGACAAGGAAACCCTCAGCTTATGAGAGGAGTGATAAGTGGGCATATGAGTGTTGGTGGTGGGATAGCTAGGATGTGCAAGGCAAGATTAATGTGGAAGACATTTTCATAAATCTCTTGCAATCATCAAAATCTAACCAGAAAAGATTAACAAAGGTGTGTGGTGGTTTGTGAGAGCTAGAGAGATGTTTGTGAGAGAAGTTTCACCTCCTTTTGTTTTATGAAAATGATCTAAATTAGGATAATATGTACAAGTCAAAACGCATGAGTTACATGTATATGTGCACATGCGGTAAAGAATGATGTACACGTTTACAAGTCGATATTCATATATGCGATGTTTTGGCCTTTACTTCCTTTTCACATTATTTAGTCAATCTATATATAAGACTTATCGGTAAATACATATAATTTATAATTTTACAGCCAGATGTGCATGCCTATTCATAGCTAGTACTATTCACTGAAAGCGTTATTTTAATTTGGAACTTGAGTCTATTCAATTCACTATAATTTCATGTACTCATCTTGTGAATAAAATGATTTGTAAATATTTACTAGTTCTTATTTAAAACCAACATCACTACGCAATTATATATTGGTGTGTCAAAAATAACCATTAATATAATGTTTAGTAACCATTTGATTAACGGATGAATACAAGCTGTACCCATCGATGAAGAAGTATATTTGATTATCAGTCATGAATACACAATCTGTAAAATTATTAAAATATACGGTCTATTGGGTCAAATCATATATTTATATTCAAATAAAACGTTTACAATAAAGTGGCAGGTAAACAAACAACAAGTTGCTCCGCGACCCCCTTTTGAATAGTAAATCCAATTTTACTAAAACAAAATTTTGAGACTTAAAAGCTGACAAATTACTATGCATGAACTGTTGAACTCTGTTTAGAAGGTACACAGCCTCATGGATGAGAAAACCAAATGTAACAAAAGCAAAAGAGATAAACACATGTTCATTATCTAAGCAAACTTTCTCGTGTTTAGCAATTTTGCCTGATTCTGCCTTTAGCGCAGCCTGCGCCGCAACAAAAGCATTATCCCTAAGCACAACAAGAGGGGACACTCCTGTAAGATCTACACAAGCGTGTTTTCCTCTTGCCCATCCAAACACAAGGTTATCGGCCGGTCGAAGACCTCCTTTCAAGCGGATCAGTCAAAAAATTCACAGGGGTCTCCTTTTTAGCAAAAATCAAGCCCGTTTAAGAACGTCGTATAAAAGATCCCTTACTAAATCATGCCTATATTTAAACCTAGTAATGTTCTTGCTGTGAAATGCATGCTCGCCAAAAAAATCCAAGCACGCCTTGCGACAGACTAAACATGGTGAATATGTGTTGTATTCAATTCGCCAGTGAATTTTGTAAACTGTATGCATTCCAAGATTAAAAAATGAGTCTTATTGTATATATTTAATGGTTATTACTCTAAGATAGTAAGATTAATTATTCTCCCTCAATTCAAGCAGATGAATTACATATAGTCCATGTGATATATATATTTGTTGATCAACTGAGAATACGGAAACACTAGGATTACCATACTGCAGGTCGTGGAACCCATGCCAATAACTTATTGTTTGTATTCAATTAAATACCGTCACTGTGTTGTCTATTTGTGATGCAGTTATTTATTTGTCATCAATTATTTTCTTTCGCTTAGAAACTCATACATCCATTCAAAAATAAAATAATAATAATAATAATAAAAATACTTCTGATGCAATGGGGTCTGATTTTTTATGTAGCAACTACACCGTGTTACATATAGAAAAAATAAAATGTAGTAGAGCAATTATTAAACAATTGGACTCTATAATATTATTTTTTTAAAAATTTTTTTTGGTTTAATGTAATATATGGAGTTTGATTTTTGACTAATTAAACAAGCTCTCCTTACGTAATTTTATAAAAATGTAAATAGACATAACTTTTTTAGTTAACAATTAAGCTCTATTACATTTCAAACTATATAAGATTTTTTTTTGAAGGTCGACCGAACTTTTGAGAAAAGTTTGTAAAATGTTTGATTTTGATTGTTATATTAATCTAATTAATTTTTACTCATATTTTGTTTTTCCTTATAAGTTTCAAAATATAACGTTTTATAAAATTTTCAATATACCGTTTTGACATGCTTATTTTTATCAACGTACTGACATAAATTTTGTTCGAAACCAAATTAGGTCAAATTTATATCGAACGTTTCATCTAGCTAAGGAAAGTATGTAAATAAAAATATAGTTACACTAGGAAAATGACTAATACCTCTTCTACAGCTATTTTATCTAGCTTGGGAAAGTATGTGGATTTTGGTTCTACATTTATGTAAGTTTACGTCTTTCTAATTATTGCTATATATTGTTTGTAGAGATTTAGGCAAATGAAAATGAAAGATGGGATAGACAACAAAAAGATTTTTGGAAATTATAAGAGGAAATTAATCATGTGGCACATATGAATGGGTAAAATTGATTTTGCAATTTGCATGCTCTCTTCTGTCACTCTCATGGCAAATGCAGACTCAGAAATGTTCCTGAAACTTTAATGCAAAGTTGCTATCTAAATCCCATGACCAACAAAAGTGGCAGGCATAACGCCAAAGGCAAATTCAAGCATCTTTCCCAAATGTACAAAATATAACCGTTAAAAAACATAAGAAAAAACTAAATAGAGTAAAATATTGGAAATTTCACTCACATCAACATTTGATGAAGGGAGTTGACAAGACTAGTCTTTGGTCTTTTTACTATCTTCACTACTAGAAAATTAAGCAACTATGATCAAAATTTACAACTGAAAAAACGGTCGCAAAATTAGCGATGGATTTGTGACTGTAACACTGATGGTTGCAAAAAAAAACAGAGACCAAACAAAATCTCGTCGCAAAACGGTCACAATCTTTGCTATCATCTATATAGGCTGCACCTCTACCGCAAAAACATAAAAAATATATAATTAATGTTTACATGTTAAGTAATGGTCTCAAATCCATAATAAAAACTATAAATCTCTGACTGTCTTAATGGACTCAATATAAAAACTTTGAAGGGACTTTTCACACAAATAGCATGACTTTAACGCTTTACTAAAGGCTTGTTTTATACAAACATTTATTTTTGTTATTGAGACATGCTATTGTCTATATCTTTTTTTATGTATCTATATGTATGTAGAAAGAGATATAGAAAAAATAAAAATAAATTGGGTATATCAATAAAATACTCTGTTATCAAATTATGGCTCATTTCCACCATCATATCTCAAACAATCATCGACCTGTATCTATCTGATTTCAAATTCTTCTTATTCCTTAGATAAAATTTCAGACATTTCTTGGTAATGAAGCACTCGAGGCTGCATTTGATTGAACAAGATAATCAATCCATCAACAGCGTCCACAAACTGAATCGAAATAGAACGATATCTTCTTGTTAGGGTTACAAGCTGTTACGGTGAAATTGAACTTTATGTTCAGTTGATTCGGCAACATTAGGTTGAATTGAGATACTTGTAGCTATGAAGGGTGAACGACGGTCGGTGTGGACGGTATGGATGTGATTCCATGGCGGTGGCGGTGGTGATTCCGGCGGATTCTAACATTGATATGGATCATGTGATATGAACAACAACAAATGTCTTGTTTCTAGTCGTCTTCTTAATTGGAGGTTAGTAAAACGTTCGGTTCAGATTGTTTCATGTTAACCATCATCATTCTTATTTGATCAATTTCTCATTCTTATTTGAACGATTGCTCACTCTTGTTTGCTAATTATGAATTTGAACATCTTATTTTTTCTTATGAAATTTTAATTGAGTGATTATGAATTATGAATTTTTGATTGCGTGAGTCTGTTTCTTATACTTTTTCAGTCAAAAGTGAAGAAAACTTCATTTGTGTGCATGCTAAAAGTGACATTTTGGACAAACTCAAACAACAATTCACCTATTTCTCATGTTCATCAATTTTATTTGTATTTGTAAGAATGCTATTCTATTTAAAGAAATGATTGATAAATATAATATTGCAGGTGCTTCTAATTGCAAATCATCATTGAATCTGATGAAGGTTTAACACTAGCCAGGCATGAATTTTTCTAGTATATGAACAAATGATTACATATTCAGAAACATTTACAAAGTTAGGATATGTTGTTGAACAAAGATAAAGGAAAACATTCTTTGTGGCACACGTATTTGACGCACTTCGGTTATAACATTTTAGCAAGTTTTGATCACTTTGAAATGCTATATTTGCACATAAGAATATATTAGTATAGTTTCTATTTCTAAAGATACGCCTTTTTTATTGCAATATGTTATTCTGAAGTGTTTTAAGTAACTTACAACCAGATGATGTTTTTTGGACTATATAAAGGGTAGTGGATAAAACAAAAATGAAATGATTTTCTGTAGATTTTCCATTGCTTTTCATTGTTTTCCTTCCAACTCCACCATTCTGTTAGTAGTGTGTTTTTTAAATGTGAATATATGAAGTATTAATAGTGCCAATTCATGATCTAAATAGCATGGCTATAAAGACTGTAGTAATTGGGTCACATGTGTTAAAGGAAAGTACTGTTTGCTGAATGTGTTTTGTAATTCAATTGATGCATATGCAGAGACGTCTATACAGTATAAACAAATAAAGCAATCGTTTTAGGCCCCTAAATTTTAAGGGCCCCCAAAATTTAAAAAAAAATACATTTGTCTATTTTTTAAGCTGAAATGTATATTATAATCTATTCAATATTTGTGTTCTTAGAGATAAAGAAAGAATAACAAAATTATTGAGGGTTTATCGAGATCAACTTAAAACTTTGGTTCATTGAGATCGACTAATAAAACTTGATTCCTCCAAAATTTATCTAGTATTCATGGCTGAGAGTTATATCAAATTTATCAACTCTAAACTATCTTTTGCAATCCATTACATAATATACTACTATTGTTGTCTAGTATAGATTTATGATCAATTATTTTAATTTACTATTTTTCTTTTATCAGTTTAATATATTGTTGTTTATTTTGGTTTTAATCTATAATTGCAGTTGATTTTCTCTTTGATTTAAAATGTTGTTGCATGTTTATCATTTAATCTACCCTAAATTGTTTTCTACCAAACTATAAACAAATTTATTTATGTCGCCGGTCGAAAGCAAAGATTTTTAAGAACAACATATAGACGAGCTAGGGCCTCAAATTTGTATTTCGCTTTAGGACCCCAGAATTATTGAACTGGCCCTGTGCATATGTTTATTTTCGTTTCTTTTTGGATATAATTTAGTTTGCTAATGATGTATTTCATTTGCAATTTTGAACCTTTTATCAAAACAAGAGGCTATGAAATTTAGCAGTGTGCATCCATTTGGTTGTTTTAAAGATATGCTTTTAGATTGCATTTTGGTTTCGAAGGATTTATTACAGTTGTTGCCACAATGCCACAAATGCCTTGTGATTTGCTAATCTTAAAAGATGGGAATATAATTGCTGACAAAGTGATGATATTTTTGTGATTTGTGCTCATGCTTATGTACGAAAATAATAAATGAACAAAGGAGTGCAAACAGGGCAGTTCAACTCTTTAACTCTTTAATGCTCACGTACTTGAGAACCTATTTGATCATTGATTTTGTTTGCAACCGTACAAGGACAATTAATTTAGAGATTTTTGAGTAATTTATGTTAACAATTGACTTTAGAGTTCCTCTTACATACTCGCCATATATTGTTTTACATATTTATATTCTATTATACTAATATGCTGTAATCCATGAAAGTTATGTTGCTTTGATGGTGTGTTGAAACAAATATAAAACATGTTTCTAATTCATATTTCTCTATTAGTTCATAGGCACAAAGGAACATATGCGATGATGTATAAGGGTTATTTTATTTCACTGGGTAGTTCACTGGAAAGCGATTGAACTAAGGTAACTTGCATGAGGTACTTGGAAGGTATCTAATTTCACCTTCCCATATATCGATATAATTTACATCAATCATGTAATAATTTCTTAGGCAGTGTACAAGTGGACTTGCTGGTGATGTCACGATTGAGATCAGAGAATGTCGGCAGATCTCCATAAGGTGTGTATTAAACTAGTTCATTTGAATTCAACACAGTTAAAAAATAATCTATACAATTTTACTAATTTACTTTGATTTTGTGTTTAACTAATCATTGAGTTTCAATGCAAGTTTGTATCTAGCTTATAATATTATGTTTTGGGGCTATTGACTTGAAATCCTAATTTGAAGGATTTGTAAAAGTTAACCAACGACCTAAATATAAATGAGAAGTTAATCTATTTAAACACTAAACTTGTTAAATGATTACAAGGTGAAAGAAAAGCTAGGAGCTTAATGATATTTGTGAAGGTTTCGTACATAATGGGTCAACGGGTGACAAGATGTTTATTAAATTGTTCCTTAATTGTAGCTTGAAGTGATGGAGAAAAAAACCTAAGTCATTGGTCTTGTGCATTTAATGAAATGGGAGTCAATGAGTTAGCTAACATATATGTTCTTGATATGATTCATACTCGTGTTAAGGAAATGCAGATTTGCATATGAAGTGTTCGACGTCAAGAGGTCACTGACTGGAGGCATTACTTGTCCAAGAACAAACAATGATCAGTTCTTTACTACCTTCATAATATGTACTACAACTTTATCAAGAATAATCATGTTTTGAGTAGCTTCAAACTTAAATATCCCAGCATATTGTTTTTAGATTTTGGTCATTTTTTAAATATTTTGGTTTTGGGTTCTTTGTGTTCCCATTTATGTAAAAGAATTAACGGAGGTCACGTTGCATAAGACTTGCAAATAAATCATAGTTGAGAAACATGTTTCCTGCCTTTTATTAACAGGTTTTTAGCTATACTAACGACGGTTGTTTTTTATAAAGCATGGTCTTTTGATAAACGTATTCGATCATATCCTTTTAATATCTAAGTTGCACAAAGCCCTTGTGAATGTATCCATATATTTCTTTGCTATGGATGGAACCTCAAAATTATAATTTTGAAAATGAACAAGAAACCAAATTCTATTAGTACATGGAGTACAAATTGAAGATGAATTATGAAGTTAGAGATGCAAAACAGTTGGGCCCATAAAATTGGGTCTTAACATGAGAAAAAAGATTTCTCTCAATTAGACTTGTCTATAAGTAACTAGTTTAATATCCGTGTATTATAAGGGTTGAATTAAAATATTAAATTAAAAAGTTAATACGAAGAAATAATTATAAATTATCCATCGACTTTAGTAGTAATAAAATTTATAGAATTTTATAAATATATGATGTAATAATTTAATTGTTAATGATAAAAGTTTTAAGTAAAATTATATGTACATAAAATCCTTCTACTCTAATACGCGGGTTTACTAAAACTAGTTTGAAATAAATTATTATTTAGTTACTTAAAATAATTGAGTTGCTTAAGTTGAAAATTTAATCTAGTTTTCTAAAATAGATAAAAAGTAGTAAAACTATTAATTTATACCTAAAATAAGATAATTAATTTTGGCGGAAAATGATTGTGAGAACGCATCACATAATGATATGTGTCATTATTTTTACTCTTTTATTATATAGTATAGATTTAATATTTTATTTGTTCAACCCGTGTAATACACGGGTTTACTAAAACTAGTTTGAAATAAATTATTAATTTAGTTACTTAAAATAATTGAGTTGCTTAAGTTGAAAATTTAATCTAGTTTTCTAAAATAGATAAAAAGTAGTAAAACTATTAATTTATTACCTAAAATAAGATAATTAATTTTGGCGGGAAAATGATTGTGAGAACGCATCACATAATGACATGTGTTATTATTTTTACTCTTTATTATATAGTATAGATATAGGTTAGTAAATTAAAACAAAATCCAGCTTTGTGTATCAATTCACAATATATTACATCGATTCTATATACATTTGCTTTCCCCGAAACTACATGTTATATCATACATAAAAAGTTCTGTCCCTGTGACATATTTTCACTACGTAATTCATCGTATAATATACGTAAAAGTATATATTAACAGGATTTGAACCTGGGAGATCTACTTTATCATAAGACAATCGCGTATTGAAGCATACTGCTATACCATGTGCATCCATAAGTGAATATTTACAAGCAACCATTACAAGGTTATTGGTATAAAAGCTCCATGAAAACCATAAGGCACTCGGGTTGGCAATGTAATAATCGCAACTGGCTCACCTGTAAAATCCTTTGCATCTACTATAATAACCTGAAAAAAAAAAAAATTTTAACCATTAATCATGGACCAATGAATGTTGTTTTATTAGCAAAAAATATGTAACGAACTGATCAATATAAACATACTCGTGATGTTTCAATTGTTCATCATGTACAAACGCGATCACCCAACCATCATCTTCTTCTATACCTCTATCTTTTGCAACAAATGTGGCACCTGTGCAGAATGTGTTGTTAGGAAGCATATGATACTCCGTTTTTACATAATCTAGTTGTTTCACGCCTCCTAAATGTAGTTTCGCAAGTCCTCCATATTTAGGCGTGCCTGAAAAGGAGCTTGCATCCAAATCAACAATTTGGGCATACCCATATTTGTTTTGAAGGCCTGTAAAGTTTTCATTGATCATTGGAAAATCCATTGAATGTGATATTCCAGTGAGAAATCTTTCTTTCACTTCTCCAGTTTTCATGTTTAATCTCCATTCATAAGCTCGCGAGAAGAATGATTCATCTGAATCGGTGGTTGGGTCACATTCGTGCTTGAAACGACTTGAAAACCACTCAAACTTGTTCAACCAAGATCGGGTCCTGGTATAATCGAGGTTCTTGCTCTAAATGCCCACAAAATTACCTATTTAAGTTGTGATAATTTGAGTTAATGATCATTTAGCTTGTGCATATATAAAGATAGATCGTCTAACACAACTAAAGGGGTGTATGGATGTCTTTTGAAGTGATTATATATGTTATATTACATCACAAGATCATTAGATAATACTTGAATAATTAAAACAAACTATGTTAATGAGATATTATTAACTGATTTATTGCTAACCTCATCGCCGTCCTCATAAGAATTGATGATATGAAACACACAACAGGTTTCACTTGGAACCACCTAACGCTATCTGCATCACCATAACGTGGCATCACTCCAATCCTCGCGTCTCCCTCTTTATCATATTTGATCAATCTGTAACTTGTAAGCAAATCTACATCAAGAGAGCATAATCAACATATATTACAGTAAAGAACATAGGAAAAATGCTTACGGCCTCCATTCGTGAGTCTTTTATGTCTATAGTTAAAGGGAAATCGAGTATAACATTGTATCTGCAAATGTATAATTCATGAATCGAGTTTACAAAAGCTGAAATTAATAATTATCAGTTTCTAGCCTTGAAGTTTACCTCATTGTAACACCAATATCATGCGAAAGGCTGCACCTTTTGAATTTTAAATCTGCTTTGTGAACTAGTTTGCTTCCATCATCTGCATATACACACACGCACATTAACATCATTGAAACAAATATAAAAGGAAATTATAATTATTTTTCTGATTTAGGCAAAAAAATCATACCTGAAATGATTCCCATCTCAAAGTAAGGTTCATTGCATCTACCCCCATCATTGCAAGCTCTCCAGAACCTGGAGCTTTCTACACAAACAAAACATGTAGTTTAAGCCACCTTATGAATGATAATCATAGTCTATCAGTTAAATTTGGATCTTGATTAAGTCACACCTTTGGGTGTGCGGTAAATGGTCGATTCCAAGATCCATTGACATCCCAGCTTCCTAGTGTCTTGAGTGTTCGAATGTCGATTTCTTGAGGCAAATGGTTCTCAGCAGCCGCGTAAAAACTTTCCCGAATGCTCAAAAACACTAGTGTTGCTCAATAGTTTGTTGACTGTCCCAAATCTTAACTGGAGTTAACAAATGTTATGTTCAGTTAGAAAGATAATATATCTAGCTAACTAGTACCATGAGTTGGATCTAGGTTAACTGCACCAAGATGTAACAAAGTTTCACCTTTCATTATGAATGTAATATAATTCATTTTAACAATTTACATATATGTAATTGTGTTGCATTAGTAAATGGTAAAAGAATGGAAGTATGTAAGCGCACATTTTGGTGTCTTTTACCTGCAACTATAAAGAATGCATGTATGTTATATTATTGGCATAAAATGTAATGTAAATTTGGATCAAGAACATACAAAGTTGAGCAAATAAGCTGATAAAATAGCAGGAGAATCTCCTTCGATGGCAGGAAGAAAAGAAGGTGTGTTTCTTTGTTTCTCCATCTTTAATGTATCAGTTTCGACGTGCTTATTATTATAAGAACACTCCATTTACCATCGCGTTCTTTCATGAAATACAAAGCATGAAGCATCCCTTCTCCTTCTACCATATATGACTTGATCTTCCAAATATCGATTTTGTTGATTTAAACCCTCCAAAAAGAGGATTCGGGCCTTCGAATTTGAAGTTAAACATCGGTTAATTAAAAGAAGAAGACAATGAACACAAAAGGAAATGTTGTTTAGTTAATTATGCATACCATTAGTTAATTGTGCCTACCATTTCTTATGTAAACACCTTCAGGAAAACCACTTGGTATTGTTCCTTGTACATCAATGACATTAATGGCTTCCCCTATCTCTTCCACAGGACTAAAGTTACTCTGTGTGCACATAACAAAACCGGTCGATACAAAATAAAAATAACAAATGTATCCAATATAATATCACTCAACAGCAAAACTAATA